>JAUZSX010154980.1:0-17019 GCA_034780655.1 Idiosepius hallami
CACTTTCTAACCTGACCGAAGTTACAACTTCATGCAAAATTTCAGAAAAATTGAACGGATGGTTGCAGAGAAAAACGAACATGTCTCAAAACATAGGTCCCCCTCATTAAATATCGGGGCACCAATAAAAACATTCACACCTAAACTGGTTTCGAAATCCTTTTCAAATGAAGATTGTTTTGAATGAATCCTCAATAGCAGTTGTCCCCAAACGTTTGTGTACCAGGGACCAGTTTCATGCAGAAACACGTTTTTAAGGGCAAGGTAGGGATATGAATGTTCTAATAACAAAATATCAATCTTTAGGTTCTGTATGTAACTTGAATGCAACGATTACATTTTATATTAGACACTTTTGAATATCAACTCAACAAAATGTAGAATCAGTGTGAAATCAATTTATCTTAATCACGGTTATTTATCTTTTGCTAGTGGTTAAAAAAAATACCGTTTTTTTTTTTTATTTCAGTGTTACCCTTCACCTAGATGAGTTGCTCACCCAAGTTAGCAAGCCCCATCTGCCGAGGGCAGCTAAAGTGAATGTAATAGTTTTGGCAGGGATTTGAACTCGCATAATACGATTATAAAGCCAAAACTTTTACCAATGCTCCACTGTCGTGTATATATATATATATATATATATACAGAGAGAGAGAGAGAGAGATAAAAGAAAGATAAAATATAAAATCTTTGAAGAAAGTATTAAGAATATTATTTATTATTGAAAAAAAATAATAAATATATATATATTATTAATTGGTTGAGCACCAACCCAAGTCAGTCACAAGGCCATTTTGTGTGTTAATTATATCACTAGGCTTTTTGTAATCAGTGTGGCCCTTTCCCTCGATGAGTTATGCTCCCAAATTAACAAGCCCCATCTGTCAGATAGGTGAATGTGGTGGTTTAGACTGGAATTTGAAAGCTTGTAATATGATTCAAGAGTCCAAGCTTTTATGACAACAATTTTTAATAACATACCCTGCAAAAAAATAATATATTGCTATTTAAAAAAAATGTCATACTATTAAATAAATTAACATCAATTTTAACAATTCACAATGATAATGTTCCAGATCAAGCTCCATTTTTCTATTAAACACTGGTTTATATAAGCTCTAAGTGGCATTCACTTGTAACATTCTTAACTTTTTCCTGGCTGCTAACAAAAATAGTTAAAATTTACATAAACTAAATATTTGTTTGGTATGCATTTCTTTCTTAAAAATTAAATACAAGAATTAAAATCAGAGTTAACTGATTCAGGCATCAAGCAAATTTGTCATTAATTCTACCATATACAAAATACAAGTATCAAACTTCTAAACAAACCTCATTTGCATTTTCCATAACTTTTTATGACATCATAAACTGACTCAAACGAATATGCTAAAAAGTTTTCATGCTATTTATCTTATTTAAACTCCTATTTTATTTATTTTTAATGGGCATGTACACGGATAATGCTTACAGAAGGCAAACAGTCTAACTTTCTCAGTGGATTGAATTGCAGTTCTGATAGGATTCCCTAGTTTAACATATCATCATTTCCACAAGTTGTACTGAAAGAAAGCTGAAGCGCACACAGGCCAAAGTATGAATGTAATAAGGATGAGAATAAAGTAAATACTGGTTTTTAAAAAGGAAACAAAAAATATTGAATTTTCATTTTTTTTTTTTCCTTACATTTTATTCTTTTCCCAAAAGATTTTCTTTTCCTTATCCCCAGTTCAAAATTTCATATTTATTTTCCCCCAATTAAGGAAAATAGCCATTGCCAGTCGACCAAACCAAATCTGAACATAATATGTATCCCCTTTACTCTCTTCCTTTTAAGAGCTCTAGCTTGTTCTTTAAGTTTAATTATCTTTGCAATAAAACCACATTTCCTTCCTCTCTTCAGCCCACTCCTACTTCCAAGCAGATTCCCTGTAACAAATGTTTCAATAAAAAACAAATTAACTGCAAAACATTAAATATCCACATTCCTACATTGGATGCGCAGATTACAATATGTCAATGATATCTTCATCTTTTGGGTTTCTTTATTTCCTAAAGGGAAAAAAGGGATAATGATAGAATTGGAGGAAAAAGGGGGAAAGAAAACTCCTTTAAAGAAACCCCTCCCCTACAACCAATAAAAATGCATTCGAATCCAAACTGATGACCTAAACCATGAATCTGCAAAAAGGGAGAGAGAGAGAAAGAGAGAATTTTGGTCATCCATATCTGATTTGTAAAGATGCTTTTTGATTCTATTATCAACCCCACCTCCTTCACTCAGTCCCCTCTCCCCATATGATTATTTCCAAGGGCTTCTCTGAAATATGACTCATTCCACTAATCATCAAAAATCACACACACACAGGTTTTCAGCTGTATCCTCATTACATTCTAATATAAGAACTAAGGTTTTGCTTGTTTATATTATTATTACTATTATTGTCAAATATTAGGCTTAATTTGATAGTACTTTATGGCATCATTCTAAGTCAAGAGCTCTTCAAAATGTTTTTTGTTTATCCTCAACCAGCCTTAAAAAACAAATAAACAAAAATAAACTGTAGTTATAGAAAGCCTAAATGATTAATAATTATCTAAAATTCATGTAGCAAGCCTTGAATTGGTTTGTTTCATGTTAAAGCAATATCAACAGTTTTTTGAAAATTTGTTGAAAAGTGTGATGTTTTAACTTTCAAACTTGGATAACATTAATGGTGCCATTTTACAACACACCCAAGATGTGTATGCAATCTAGCACTAAGTCCAGAATGCCTAACTTTTACTCTCAGTAGGAGTGGAGTTATTCTTTTTTATAGACCCACCAATGAGGTGCATCTTGTATTCATTATTGTCATGCATTTATATTTTTGGTTTTGAAATCATTATTTATTTTTATCTTTTTTTTAACATTAGATTCACAAATATTTAATGCCAAGAACAATTATGTTTTATAATATCTCTACTTAACTCTTAGTAATATAACAATTTCAAAAAATCCTAGTCCAAAAGCAAACATAACTGACCAACAGTCTTCAGCATCAGTAGATAAATCTAAAATTATTTTAAAATTCTTTTCTAGATGGTTTGTAAAAAAGTTTTTTCTTATAAATACAGTATAAATTATTTACATAATCTATAATGATTCCCATTAAAATTTATTTTAAACTAAAATATCTTAGCATTTGTGGCAAGATATAAACTGATGTGTATGCCAAAATAATAACTTAGAGCAGATCAGTGTGATAAGCTATTGCTTTAGGTCATACCTGAAGGGAGAGAGAGAAATGACTCATATTTTATAAGGGAACCTGTCTAAAAGCAAACATAAATCAACATCTAAAATTTGATCTGAAATAAGTCTAATTTGTTACCACAATGAAATAGAGCCCTTTCTCTGCCTCATTCTTTGGTTTTCCAATGAAAAAGAAAATCATTTTAACTTCTCTTTGAATCCTTATTGTTATATTTACATTTCAGCCAATGCTGCCCTTTAGCCTTCATAAGCTACTACTTTTATTTTCAACTTGGAAGCCTTCTTTGAACTGTGATGTAAACCTTTATTCAATTCCAGTTTTTTTTACATCCCATAATTTTTATCTGGTACAATGTCAATCTATGTAAATTATAGTTATTTCTGCCTGCATTTAGGATTGAATCTGTAACATTCAGATTAATGCTTATATAAACAGAAAACCCAGGACCATTGAACTATGTGTCTTGGTACAAAAAAAAACCCAAAAAACATACAACTATGAATAGAAGCTTCAATAAGTTGAATTATTATAAAAAAAGCACATTTCACAAATTTAGACAAGCAGAAAAAATGAGGAGTCAAACCAGTTTTTCAAGTTTGCTTAAAATTTGATTTTATTTGAATTTTTTTCTTTAAATTGTTTGCCCAACAAATATATATACATCCGTGTCGGAATAGAACATCTTTAATGAGGACGATTATGGAATTAGATATTTGTAGAAAAGCAATTGGTAAATCATTGCTTTTACTTCTGCACCCAAAACACCTTATTTAGGGGTTTACCTTATGCAGGGGTTAATTTATTCTGAAGACCCACTGACTAGGTTATCAAAAAGTATTTTATAAAACCCTGAACATTTGGAAAATTAAAAATTCCTACCTTTGATATTTTATTTACATATAAATATATACCTGCATGTAGAGTTAGCCTCGTACAAAAGAAGAAGAGAACCATGTACAAAATAAGCTAGTTTATAGCGAATGTTTTGGTGTTTTAGTAATATATATATACATATATAAAATATTTCATTGAAAATAACTTTTCAGGATTTTTTCTTTTGATTTTCTCCTCTTTTTGAACAAGAGCCTTTAGTTTGGTTGTTAGTGTTTTTATGTAGACCCCAGTCTTCTGAATGTAACATTTTGGAAGTGTATTTTGAATTCTGGTTTGTTTATTTCCTTTGGTTTTTTAAATTTTTAAAGGATTCTCTTGCTATTATCAAATATAATTTATTTGATAATAGCCACTGAGGCCTCTACATATTGAAGCTATAAAAAGATATTCTAACAAACACGACTGTAATAATGTGAGTTTTAAAACCTGTCAATTCGAATATCAACTTAGCAATTGCAACCAAAACAGGATGTGACCAACTAATAAGGCTTCTCAAATATTAACTTTTAGAAAATTATTAAGAATAGAAAACTGTTCCCTTCAGCCACATCCTTCCATTTGACTTGATGTCAATATTTGTTTAATGATTTCTTGTTGGTTGTGAATGCTTTCGTGGAACAATGGTTAGTCAAGTACACATTGAATCTTGCATACTTAATTCCTATTCAAACATACTAGTTTCAATCAAAGCTTTGAAAAGGTTGGATGTTCTGCCTAAATATATTAGCCATCAAAACTCCATTTTCCCTCCTGGTTAGAGGCTAATGAGGGCAGAGTAAAGCATTTGTGGTTACATGTTATTTGTGTATATATATATATATATATATATATATATATATATATATATATACTTATGAGTCTTTTTATAATAATTGTTTAAAGAATGACATATTTGAATATATATATATAGTTAGACAGAATATCATTATCTAAACATTTAAAAATGAAGAAAGCTGGGAAATTTAAAATAATTGACTGTGCAACTAAGTTGAATTGAGTTAAAAAAAAAAATGTAATAAAAATTAGAATTATTTTTAATGAAGTATGTCTGTTGGCTATCACCAAGCTAACATCTTGTCATTTTTATCATGTCCAAATTGTCCATTTAATTGCACAGGAAGCAAATCTAACAACTCTAAACATTTGGCATCAGAAGAGAAATTAAGTGCCTGTTATCTGAGAGTTTAATCTGATAAGGTTTACACATATATAAGAAGTAGTTTATTCCAAAAAGATTTTGTACATAATTGAAGAATAACATCTGAAGAACTATAGACAAGCTTTAATTCCTTGCTACCTCTCCCTCTCTCTCTCTCTCTCTCTCCCCTCAATCCTAGAAGAGGGCAGACTGTTTATATGACCTTTAAATAGTCCATCTTGACAGAGTCACTACACCAGAAGACAATACTACAAACAAGATTCTCAAGATTGAAATAATTGATTCAAGATAACATACTGAAGATATGGCCAAGTGAATTTGAACAATCTTTACTTGTTGATTCAATTAAAAGCTTGGATCAAAACAAATTTAAGATGATAAACTGCAGATAAATATATACATTTGAAGAAGGTAGGAAAGAATGAAAAGGAAAACTTTGCAAATATAATAATAATAATAATAATATACTCAATAATTGCAACTAGGTTGAACCACTGAGTTTTATAATCAGAGAAATAAATGCTTCCTGTTGTTGTAAGTGTTGTCAACAAATATGATAAACTTTGGAAAGATAAGATTAGTAAAAAAAAAATATGGAAAGAAATTTATATAAATATTTATGAATTTATTATTGGAGGAGGAGTGGGTGGGAGAGAGGGGGGAAACAAGAGAGGAAGAAAAAGAGGAAAAATGTGAGAGGAGAATAGAAGAAAATAAAAGAAAAAGATTTATAAAGATAGGTTGGCACGTAAGACTGGAAGAAGAAATAAAGATAGCGCAGACAGACAGACAGAAAGAAAGAACAAAACTGAGATGAATAGAGAGGAAATGGCTAGAAGGAATATCTAATGAGAATGGTGAGGTCAGACAGCACATATAAGAGAGTCAGGGATTGTCCATAATTATAAAACTGTCTATGTGACTCCATTAAAATATATTTGCTACTCTACTTTATCCATATTGTATGAGAGAGATATCAGATTGAGTGATGGCATCAGAAGAAAAACAAGATCACAAATAAAGATGGAATCCATGAATAAAAAGAAATGAAGAAAAATGAAAGTATTTTGTGCACATTGATGATGAGTAATAATCAGTTTGTATTGAAGTTGAAGGAAGAGAAAGAGATTGTCAAAACCTTTTATTATTAACCACTATGTGCATCCATAGATTTAGGCCTTAATTAAATATATCTATTTGCAATTTTATGCATCTCTGCTTACAGTTTGTCATTTGTAAATCATTTCAATCCTAAAGTTTGCATAACTCATGATCTATTCAGAAAGCAAATACATAGCAGTATAGTTAGGTGTGTATAGGGCCGCAGCTGTGGTAAAAGCTTGGACTCTAGAATCGTATGACATGAGTTCAAATCCCAGTCAAAACCATTACATCCACTTTCAGCTGCTTCGGGCGGATTAGCCTCGTAAACTCAGGTGAGCTACTCATCTAGGAGAAATACACTAATATAAAACCTGCAGAGATTGAGATTTCGGACATGTTGTCAGGGTTGGCCTTCCTCTGTTGAGAGGTGGCAGTTATCATGTATGGAGATAGCAGGTTTATGTAGTACGCCAGAGTTTTAAATTATGGTGGTTTGAGCATGCCATCCTAAGACAAGCCCTACACAAACAATGTCTGTCATGAGATTTCCAATCTGAATATTCATGAAAAATTTGTGATAGGACGTAAATGACAAACGTTGGTCTCATTCAGGCAGCAAACACAAAAAAGTTTGGAGTGGCCACTAACAGGTAATATATCTATAACAAGGTCTGGAAAGCAGGTTGGTTTTGACATCTACCTTCAACCCATATCTTTTCAAATAGAAAATGAGAGAAAACTATAGGTACCATAGATAGTCTATACATATGAAAAAAAATAGCTATATTATGAAAACAAGATTGGTAGGCACATTGATATCTGTGATTATGCTAATGCGACAAACGTTCATCACAAGTAAGTGAAAATGTAGAAAAAAACATTCTGTTTAAGTGTGAAACTAAATTAGATCACTCATATTTGAATAATTATTTATTTTGTTTTACTCTTGTACACACCAATTAAAAATGTTTTAATATAAAATTTATCTGAATAAATATATAGCATTTAAAAGATGCAATATATTTGTTTGAGGTAATTATCATTGTGACAAAAATTCATCTCGTAGAAGTACAGCCATTATAGCTCAGTCAGTACGTCATATGGGACTTTTAAGATGAAAGAAAACAATGAAGCAAATCTGAAGGTCTTGAGTTCAATTTCCACTGTGGACAACACATTTTTAACTTTAATCTTTACAGTTTGAGAGAATACATAGAAATAAATAAACAAATACACATCAGCCATTTGAGCTCAAAGCCAGTTTATTTGCTCATTACATCTCCAGACATTTTGTAATCAGTGTTATCTTTCACCTAGATGAGTTACTATCCATGAGTCTCATTTAGCAGGGTTTTTGGAATTAGTGTTATCTTTACACCTAGATCAGTTAATTATCATAACAGAAATATAAAACAAAAGCAAAAAAACCTGTACTTTTTGAGAATTTGTTTTAAATAATCATGCGACTTCTTTTTCATCTTGATTAGGGTCACCACTGATTTAATATTTTGCCACCCACATCACTGGTTTACAGACTGTCACCAAGAGTCTTCGTCTGTGTAGTCATTCTACGCATTTACAAATAATCAGTTAGATTCAGATCAATGCAAACATTTTTTTTTTCTTCAATCAAAACTTAGAAAAGAAAGGGAAGTTTATACAGCCACAAAACCAACAAAATACAAACTCGTTTTGCACACTATTTAAAAAAAAAAAAAAGAAAAGTTGCTTTCTTACTTTATAACACAAACTGGATTTTATAAATCTATCAACATGAAAAGAATAAACTAAGATATCAAAGTCAAAGCTGTTGCATAATTCTGACCCATCCTATATATTAAGTCTTATATTCTTGTCACAGCCCTATTAACTAGGGATGTGACAATATGCTTATATATATATATATATATATATATATATATATACATACACAAGCATATTGTCACATTAGTGACGGTGGAGCATCTGGAATCGTATAACGCGAGCTCAAATCCCAGTCAAAAAACCATTACTTTCTTTTTAGCTGCCTCGGGCAGATAGGGCTTTTTAACTAGGTGAAGGATAACACTGAAAAATCCCAGTTATACAGAGCACGTAAAAATGGCCTTAGCCTAACTTGGTTTGGTGCTCTACCAAGTAAATATGATTGAATATATATATATATCAAACTATAAATTGAATCCATTCAACCCCATATCTAGTTTCAAAAGCTATTCCTTTTTTCACATACACATGGGGATTAAGCCATTATAAATAACTTATTTTTTTAAAGCGTTAATTATACTGTTATAAAAATGTTATAAAGCTATGGAGATAACTCAATTTCTTCTACAGAAGGGTTTCTCTTTATGGAAGAAATGAAAATTTTTTGGATAAAAAAAAAAAACAAAGTTTGATCTGCCTTCACTATTCATAATATTTCTTTGAAGATCTTGAAAAGAAATAGATAAATTTTCTGCTTAGAAATATTCTTATTAAAAATAGATATAAAATATGGAAATATAACATCCTCATAAAGACAGGGAAAAATACAGGTTTAGGAGACTTTTTGAAAGAATAGATTTTAACAAAAAACAAAAATTTATTATAATCCACATAATTATCAGACAGATAAAGTTTACAAAAACAGTAAGAAAAAGAAAAGTATGAAAGATGAAAATATAGTACTTTTATATTAACCAGGGCCCTACATTGCGAGTAAATCACTCACATTTGTGAGTGATTTTTCCAGTTGGCGACTGAAGATAAAAAAAAAATTGCTTATCTTTTTGGGAACTCCTTCCCTCCCCCAACAGCAGAATCTTCAATTAGCAAATGAAAAATGTCTTTTTCAACTTTTATTTTCTTAAAAAAAAAAATATCAAAGACAATTATTTAAACTATAAAAGGTTAATAGTTACTTATTCTTTTTTTAAACAAGGCTTAAAAAAAAAAATATCCCTAAAACTAAAATGAAATTGATCACTTTATCATTTCCTAAAACTTTGACAGTGGCTTCTTTTGAAGTTTTAAAAAAACCTAATAGCATTGGGATAATCTTAAGCATGCTGAATTTCCTCCTTTAAATTATGTCTGTTTCATAATTCGAAAATTAAACAAAATTTTACTTAAAATTATTGATTTATTCATAACAGTGAAATAGTATTTCATGGTTTGGCCAATGCAGGGACCACCCAAGCAGGCTTTCATGTCCCAGCAGAGATTCAAACTGTGTAACTGAGTATGTCAGCTCACGAATGCTCTGCTTGTCACCTGTGCCAGTGTCGTCTGGTGTGATCAGACCTGAGATACCGCCACTCTTACCGGAGGTGCAGCACAGGCGGGAGACGCACCATCGGCGGCACTGGCCACATGGCATCCAGACCTAGTGGGCCATCATTGGTCTTAAGATGTCATAGTTCAATCTCTCTAGCATTGTCAGTTACGACAGACGCTTGTCAAAACCAAACCAAGGTTTGGCTAGTGAATTTTCTATTTGGCTAGTAAATAAAAATGTTTAGTTGTCAAAGGTCAACTAAAAATAAATTTGTCTGTAGAGCCCTGTAAAGTCAGTCTTACACGACCAGATAGCTGTGCAAAGCTGGCAATGCTATACAAAGGCAAAGCTATTTTCTTATTCCAAGATTTTTCTTAAGGCATCTCAGGCACCAGGCATAAAAGCTAATCCTTTTACCCCCCCACACACACACATATAAACCATTGAAAGAGAGTTAGTTGTCCATTTTGTGAAAGACAGCAAACTAATTTATTGTTAATTGACTGCCCATCCCCCCAAAAAAATACAAATTTGTATTTAACATTTTGACTTGGTAACTATGGCAACATATCAGTTCAAATGCAGAAATACAATAACCAAAAGAAAACCAATTAATATCAAAATGTGTGTGTATATATATATATATATATTTTGTCCACCCACACATGGCTCCATAAATCGGTGATATTAAATGTTTTTTCCACCCTTTGATGTGTAAGGTCTTTCTCACACATAAATAACATTACCCTCCAGCCTAGTTTCTTCACCCAACTCCACTCTACTCTTATCCAGTGCACTTCAGGTTTTGTTCCCTATATAAATAAAAACAACCTAACCACAGTCACACAGCATTTGACAATGAAATATTTTTTTTTTTTTTTTTTTTAAATCACACCTGTGCAACAAAGTCTTATTCTGTCTTTCTCCCTTTTCAGAGATGCCTTGTAAAAGACATCAGCATTTTTATTAGATTCAGGCTATCAAAAATCACAAATGTATTGTTCAGCTTTTGTTATTGATATATTAAATCTTGATAGAAGTATAATGATATAATAATAAAATCAATAATTATTATTCTTTTGTGTATTTCTTTGTCTTAGCAAAAGTAAGAAAATTAAAAAAGATTAGCCATTTATTCTCATCTTCATTGTTGTATATACAATGCTGATTTATTTGTGTGAATTTCTAAAAATGAGACTTTACAATTAGTATTATTAGATTATTCAAAGTTTTATTCTTATCTTCATTGTTATGGGCACAACGTTTCTTCTCTTTGTTGAATAAGAAATCAACACCTTTTCACCCGTATTCATATTAATCAAACTATTGATCTGGTTTTCATTAATATAATGTTAGAAAAATACTTCATTGTAAATTAACAAAATAATATCAATGTTTTTTTGTTTTTTTTTATTTGAATTAAAGGTTTAAATCCTTTGTTCAAAGTAAACCACTTTAAAGATAAACAAATTATTTAAAAAATGGATAGATTTATTATTGATTTATGAGGTTGCGAGTCTTGTTCTTTTCTTTATTGGTTTCTTAGAAGGGATCTGAAACTGGATTATCTTTGTTTAGATTACACAATCATAATACTTTATAACACAACTAGCAAGGGTGGAATGAGAATGCTATAGTCTCTGGGGTAGCCAATACAATAGACCCCCTCCCTTTCCATTGTTGACAGTTATATGCTATATCCAGAGGCTGTATAGCAGGTGATCTGTACATATTAGTTAAACTATGTCCAATAGTCAGCTATAACCATTAGACACTCATTATGATGTGCAGACAAAGTGGAGTGACCAGAGTCAGAATGCATGTGTTAAAGGGCATAACAAGGACATCCTTGATCATTTTATTGGCAGCCAGGCAGGCCCCCTCAAGCATAGTCCGATTGACCTATGGCCTAGTCTACCCCTGACGACCTGTGTAAACAGGACCCCAATATGATATTTAATCTCCAAAATGTCTAAGGCATTTTACTACAATTATAGCCAAGATGGTCTTTAAAAAATCTAGACATGTAAAATTAACTATATAAAATCAATTGCAAAGGATTTGTCCATATATAATTTTTGGTAATTTGTGCAGAAATAATGTTTAAAAGTTGGGTATCAGTTTACTTACATGATCACTGTTGGAAATTGAACACTAGTTTTAGTCATAAAAATGGAATGAATATTGATTTTTTTTTCTTCTAAAATAAAGAAAAGATTTTTAATATAAATCAGCCAAATGCGTGTATGAAACCAAAGTTAAAATGGTTACAAACAATGAAAAACCTCGAGCAATTCTTAACAAAAAAAAAAAAAAAGGCAGAGAATTATTGAAATTTTTTCCCAATTTTTTAATCAATTGAAATAACTTGTAGCTTTATGCAGATATATGAAATTTCAGCTATTGTAGCACTGTTTATAATATAAATACATTTATACAATAATAAGCCAAATTCTATCTAAAAAAAAACAAAAAAAACTTTAAAAACGAATAAGTTTATGCATGTATGGGTGAGTATTTTAGGTATCTTATATTGTGTGAGAATGTTGGGTGCAAATACAGACAGTACAATATAAAAGCAGTACTAAATGATGCAAAAGAAATAACACCATTGAATTCCTCGTGGAATTTTACCCAGGACCTGGCCTTGTTTGTTTCCTCAATTGAATTTAATGAAGACTTTTAGTCTTTGTAAAAGTCTAAAAGAGATTAGTTCTCATTGCTTTTAACTTGTTTACACTACCGATTGTACAGGTTTCTTAAATAACCATGTTTTTTGGTGACTTTTTAGTGAGAGCAAGAAAAGAATTGCACTCAACCAAAAATAAAATAAGCAAAGAATTTCCAGTTTTATTTCGGTCAGAAAGTAATCAACAACTTTTTTATTTGAATAACAATATTGATTTTGTAGGTAATTAAACAATAGGTGAGAAAGTTGAGTTTTATGCTATACACAATCGATGTTTCTGGTCATTTCACTGACAAAACTATTTTTCTTAACAGGGTTGGGTTATTTTGATTAAAAGGATATTAACCTTAAAAAACATTTAATATCAAGAACTATTTAGTTTAAGGATGAATAAGGCCATTCTTTTTTTTTTTTTAAGCTTTATTAACCTTTCATGAATATTTCATGTCAGGCAAACCATTTTGATAAATAAATTGTTTAGAAAATATTCAAACTATTCGACTAAAAGCTACTGAAATAAAGGGTATAGTAAGAGTTTTAGTTCAAATATATGTCAAAAATATAGAAAAAATTCAAATGCAAAATTTATGTATATGCTTATGTAAGTACAAGTTGCTATATTGCATATGTTTGTAGGTGCGAATAATATGAGCGTATGAAAAATATATATATGTGCGTATGTGTATTTTGGCACTGTCCAAATTCACGTAGTGGGCAGAAGTCTAAGTATGTTTACTGTACTGCAAAGTAGAGGGGCTCAATATTTACAAATAGAGCAGTTATAAGAATGTTTATATTTTGACTACAACTATGGGTTTCCACAAAAATATGCTTCGTCAGGCAACCGATTTGAAAGTTTATCCACACATGGCTCCATAAATATTAAAAGTAATATTATGTAAGTATACATAAACGCAATACAATAAATATTAAAACCTATTTAATGACTTCTTTTCAAAATTATTAGTTTTCTCAATTTAATAATCTTTTTTTAACTTTAGAAATATTCTTAACTCATAGAACAGTAGACTTAAATTAAAGAGGATATCTGTTTGAGAAGGTTAGAATTTTTGTTCTGCAACTTAATCATTTTAGAGACTTGTTTTTCATTTTCTTTGGAAGAATTTTAAAAAAAAGTTATTTTGTGGTTGGGTGGGGGGTAAAAAATAATACAAATTTTAACAAAAAAAATTTATAAGAAAATAAAAAGAATTTTGTTTTTTTACGAATCAAAAGAAAATAAATGATGACAGTACAATTATTCGGATGGGAAACAAGGGCTTCCATTTTTTATTCTTGTCTTGAAAATGGATTTACACAATTTTTAGAAGAAATTCAGGAATGAAAAAGCAAAAGTTTTTTTTTTTTGTTTTTAAATCAACAAAAAAAAAATCAGTGAATTGAATTAATGTTGACAGGAAATGTTCATATTGAAAGATAATTGAGTTAAGATGAAAGAATATTAAATGGGGTAAAAAAATGAAAATAATGAAAAAAATAAATTAAGAAACTGAAAAAAAAAACTAATGAGAAAAAGACTTTTTTTTTATCAGTATTGTTTCAAATGTTGCTGCTGTTCACTCTCTTGCCTTCTTATAGTAAATTTATATTTTGCTGCATTAAAATGAAATTGAGCTTGGATTCAACACAGGGCTTTAAAAATTAGTAAAGGCTTAGGTTGTTTTGTTTAATAGCATTTCAACCTCTACAGCCTTTTAATACTAAGACCATTCTTCAAAGCAAGGTCAGGTCAGGTATGTTTTTTAATAGCTTACCAAAAACTGCTGTCAACTCTAAGTAGGATAAAAGAAGAAAAAAAAAAAGGATTTCAAAATACTTTTTTTTCAAGTATATACCAGCATCATTGACTACTTTCTAAATTCCTAATAAATAAATAAAATAATGTGGAAGCATGCAGAAGGAAGTTGTGCAAAGTTGGTTTTTAAGAAGACTTTAAAAAATGTTATTATTGTTTATTTTTTTTTTATGATTTTACGGATTGGGTGTCATTTTTACATAATATGAAAACGACAATCTAAGCTGCCACTATGAGATGACGGGTTCTGCATTGTGCATCTTTGTATCCAGTTAGAAGGAAATTAGCCAATTTTGGAAAAATTATGTTTTGGACAATCTTGGAACCTTTACTTTTTTTTGTTTTTTAAAGTGAAGTTTTTGGCAGTTCTATTGATTTTTCAAGAAGCAGGTATCTAAAAGCATTCTAAATGTGACATTGACTTACCTCAGAAATTTGCTACATAACAAAAAAAAATTTCATTTCATTCAAATATAAAATGTGGATATATATTTGTGCGTGTGTATATATATATATATATATATATTTCACATATATTTATTGTTGTTATTATTAACCTGGATACCTGGCATTGCTTGGCTATCTTCTTACTTTCTATAACTGTAGAAACCGTGTCGGCCTACTGGCCTCCCACAGACTTGATAAACACATAACCAGAGAAACTAAGTTACCAATGCTGCTGACCTTAGCTACATGCTAATAAGTCTCTTAAATTTAATGTCATTGAGCATTCACCACTTATGAATATAGCAACATTTATTTGGCAATAGCAATAATAAGATTGAAATCAAAACTACACGCCCATTTCCCATGATGCTTCTAACAAATTACAAAATTCTTTCAAGTAAATAATTAAGAAAATTATATTTAAAAAATTAGGCTTGCTATAGATTTTGCTTTTAATAATTATTAAATCAAAATCCTTAGTTAAAAAAAAATAAAGGACAAGAACAGGTTTATATGTTGCACAATTTTATTTTATTTTTTTTACTTTTAAATTGTTTAAAAACAATTTAAGTAGACAATTTTAATTCTACTGGATTTTTAGTTAAGAAAGATTTTACAGAGAAGGTAATAGATATTAATGGGTTGTGAACATGAAATGAGGAAGAGAAACAAAGAAAAGCTAAGTTGGTTAATTTGGGAGTTATTTACGTATTACAGCTAACTAATGCAATTAAAAGTGGAATTGTTTACCCAATATCATTTCATGAACAAGAATCATTTTAGTTTGAGTTTTGAGAAAATCCTTATAAAAAAGCAGGTTTCACTTAGCTAATTTTTCATGTTACTCTTGTAAAATATTTCATAACTAATCATTACTTACAATATATTCTTTAAAATAAGTTAGCAACATTTGGGTCGTTTGAACAATCTTGGTGCATTAGGGATTAACAAATAATTTATAAAACATTTTACTTATGTACAAACATATTCTTAAATTGTAAAGAACATGGTTGACATTTTTATGGCATTGGTTTACTAGTTTTTATTTCAAAAGCAATTTTTTATCATTTTTTTAAATGAAAAAAAAAAATGTAATCTGAATAATCTTTGAAAAATACCATGAAAAAAAAAATACCCCCACTTTTTTTTAATTGAACAAAAAAAATTTCAAATGCAGGAAATTTACAAAAAAAATTCATTTGATTTTTGGAAAATTTTTAATTTTTTTTTAAATTACAAAATGTTTATTATTATTATTATTATTATTACTATTCATGCTTTTAGAAGATACTTTTTATAATGATGAATAATGATGTTGATTAGGTTGTTTTTCATTCAGGTTCTAAATTAATGAAATTCATTAATGTAATTTACATTATTCATTCATTTTTTAGGCCAATCATGCAAATTTCTTTTTTTTTTTTTCCTCTTTTCCTTTTTGCTTTTATTCACTGATTAAGACTTTTTTCCTTTTTTTATCCTTCCCAATGCCTCACCTCCTTTCCGTTTCATCCTGAACACTTATTTGTACAAAATAAGGATAAAGAAATTTTGAATTCAATGAAATTTATGAAAAAAAAAAAAAAAACTGAAATTTTTAGACTCCTACAGCTGCACATTCTACTCCTGAGGCTTTCAATAGGATTTGAGTGTCTTCAACATGAAATTAAATTCATTTTTGCATTGCCTTACTTTTTTATATAAAAATGGTTCTCAACTGGGGTCCTTGTGGACCCTTGGGGTCTAAAAGCTTGGCATGAGTTGAAGTGTGAGAGAAAGAGTGGACGCAAAAGAGAGAGAGAAGAGGAATAAGAGAGAAAGGGTTGAAAGGTGCGAGAGAAGGAGATATGTTTGAAATAGAGAGAAATGAAAGGCTCAGTGGGAGAGAGTGAGAGGGGAACAATTAAGAATGATGAGAGAGAGAGAGAGATAAATGTAAGAGAAAGGTGTGTGAGATCAAGTGAGAAAAGAACGGGGTAGCAAAGAGAAAGATTCTTTCCTCATCTTCCTGTACACACACACATACAATGTGAGCACGTAAAATGGCCTTGTGCCAAACTTGAGTTGGTGCTCACCAAGTAAATATGATACACAATGTATATATCATCCCATTTCCTGTAGGTTTTCAGAATTAACAAAACAACTGGATTGAATTAACTGGAAAAAATCAAAAAAAAATTCAAGGAAATTCTCCTTGGCGTCACTCATTATCGAGTATGACTGTCCTCCGTCTTGGATCTGTGGACCCTTTTGTGGAGGACGCCTGTGCGTGATGTCTTTAATGTGGGGAGACTGATGCACATGCAGTCACCACACGACTCCTTGGCAGAGGTTGGTCTTGTTCCAATGGCACAGAGAGAACCATGACGACTGGAGGCCATCCTCTGTTGCAGCCTT
>JAUZSX010155089.1:0-17018 GCA_034780655.1 Idiosepius hallami
AACCAAAACTAAAATGAAATGTTTTTCAGTTTTATCATACTAATTAAGGGGCTTACAACCAGGGGTGCAAGAACCCCAGGGGGTACAAGACAATATTTCAGGGGTGTGTAAAAAGTATATATATCTCAAGCAGGAGTTATAATTTTTCTAATTTTTTTAAAATACTAGTTATAAGAGCTTTGACAAGAACATTCCTTAATAAAAGCATATTGACACAGCCTACTAATAAATACAGTATTAAAAGAAATAATAAAATTACAAAATAGTCAAGTAACAAGAACATCCTTAAAATAAATTATCAAGCCTCATCCCAAGGATGCCGAAAAACTATCTCTGTGTTTTAATGTTTTTAAATGTTATATAATCAGAAAAAATATATTTATATACTTTCTTAAATTTGAAAAGAAAAAATTAATTAAAACAAAACTGATTTTTGGCTACTTGCTATTGAAGAAGTATGATGGCAGTCTATGTGTTAATAGACAAGAAACTGAAAAATAAATCTTTTCAGCAGGAGATGTGTAGATGTTATGATTAAAATGTGATGAGATACAAAACATAACTGAAGCAAAGATGCCTTTCATGTAGCTTCTCATTTGTAAGCATCTGAGAAGTCAATTTCTCTAAAAACCTAGACATTGATGAACAAACTAGCATTTCCACAAATATGGATAACTTGTTTTGCTAGGAAGAAAACATTATTGAATTGCAATAAAAACTTTTTTCTTTCAACCCAAGAGATAATGGCACAAATGATTGCATAAACATACGAAGAGAAAGGGCATAGTTCCATCTTTATTAAGATTTTTGCTAGAAAGACACTTGCAAATCATGACACAGTATTCGAGATTTACTTTACATCATTTTTTTGTTTCAAATTGGCTTTATGCCAGGTCTAAGCAAAAACAATATAATCATTACATAGTGTTTTATCATGCAAATTTCTATATCTATATGTAACAAGAAAAAGGCCCATTAAAATGACTTTTTTATTTAATTTATAGCATGTTTGTTTTAAATTGTCTTTATGCCAAGGTATAGGTTAAAACAATATAACCATTAAACAGTGTTATATTAAATGAAAGTTCATAGCCTTATGTTATTAGGCCATTTCAAAAGCAATGCCACCTATTTTTTTCATTCCATCCAAATGGATCAAAGGAGAGGGCAAATTGCATTGTTATGATGACTGAATTAATTCATTAATGACATGGAAGTTTCATCACTCTGGTCCAGATATTGACGGTTTAAGATTTTAAGAAAGCAACCCCTCTGATAGACATGCATCAGAAACAAAAATGTGTCATTGAATTCCTCCATGCAGTAAAAATTAAACTGATCAACATTCACAAACATCTGTCAAACATTTTCAAAGCCAATGTAGTTGATGCCAGAAAATGAAAATAATGATGACTATGAAGAAAAATGAACTTTGTAGATCTTCAATCTTTAAGAAAATAGTTTTAAAAAATAGATGACATAATATTTGGAATGACCCTTATACAAGAAAAGTACTTAAATAACATGATAATTGAGATCAATCCACAGTATTTTCTCTTAAATTGAACTAAGGAAAAAAGCAATATTACTATTATACAGAATTATATTATGCAAAAGTCAATGGTTATATTTTACAGAATATTGACCCATGTAGTGGTTGACCATTGAAATGGCCTAATAACATAAGGCTATGAACACAGTTATTCAGATTACTTTACAGTATTTTTAATTTAAATTGTTTTGTTTTGTTTTTCAGTAAGAAAATCTTTTTGTAATCATTTTTTTCTATTTCTAGGATAGCATTCAAGCAGTTTTTGTTTTTGTTTTTGAGCAATTTGTTAATTTTTTAAAAATATATATATTTCAAAATACTAATTAGAATCAGAGATGACTCCAAGGTAAAATATAAATCTTATCAGTTTTATTTACTTATATAACTTTTATAGCTGAAACATAACAAGAATAGAAAATCAGGCAATGCTACAATATTTTCAACTGATTTAGTTCAAATCTTAATCTTCTTTATTCTTTTATCCAAATGATTATATTAGTTTTGACCGATTGAGTATGTCAGGAATTAAATCGAACATTGACTTCAACCGATATCACTTTATAGCAGAATGCTTTCAGAATTTTAAATATTTTTTCTCTCTTTATTTTTTTTAAAACTAAATTTAAAAAGAATTGATTACATTTGATTTTTCTCACCCAAAATTAATAAAACTATTTTGCATTTTGATAATTATAAAACCTAGTATTTTTAAAGATATTTTTTTTCCCCTGTAAACTGAAATGTGTTAAAAATGATGTGTACTTGTGATACATACTCGTTTAATTCCATTACTCAGCAGCACTTGTCTAAAAGTAGGGATGATCAGTTGAAACAGTCTCTCTCTCTCTCTCTTTCTCTCTCTCTCTCTCTCTCTCTCTCTCTCGGCCAGTTCTGGCGATATTGTGCAATGTTGCCCTGCTTCTAACAGTCTAACTCTTATATTACTCGAGGTCACATGAATAAATCAAGCCATAAGGTGTTAGGCTTGCCTTGGGGGTCACCTCTGGCTTGTTCACTTTAGTCTTTTAAAATATATATGCAATTTTAGTGGTCTGAATCATTTTTTAAACCATTGTGGTTTCATTTTCTGAAGAGCTCTATGTTTAAACAGAGATTTTTTTGTGGCTTCTTTTGTAAAAAGCTACAGGTTATAGGGTCTCATACAACCATGAAATTCTGATTTTTATATTGTATTATCATCTAAACTTATATCAAAATGAAACTCTTATGTGTGTGTGTGTGTGTGTGTGTGTGTGTGTGTGTACAAGTTTATTCGATTCCTCACATATTCCGAAACAGCTGAGCCAATTTACTCGAAAATTCAAACAGTTATACTTTATGTATTTGGGAGTGTTCTTAAACAGATCTTATTTCAAAATAACCCCACCCCAATTAGTATCAAAAATCGATAACAGAAAAAAACAAGTTCTTAAAAGGAATAGAGAGTGCCGTCTGCCGTGCCACTTGCCACTACTATTTAGAGTTAAACCATTTTTCAGCAAATAATTATTGATTAGACAGTTTTTGGATTATCAAAAAAAAAAAATGTAAAAAGTTTAATATTTAAATGATAAAGATTAACCACCAGAAAAACATTTAAATATTCAGTTTAGACAAACTTGCAGTTTAATGCCTTATAACTCTGCAATTTAAAAAAAAAAATTTTTTTATACAAACATGATAAAAAAAACTATTTTTTTAAGAAAAAAGAAACGTGTTTCTGAACTAGGGTAATAGTAAACCAAGTTTCTGCTTTCTTTACTTGAAAATTAGGAATAGCTGGCTTGGCTGGCTGGCTGGTTTACCTACCTTTCTCAAATCAGCACTCAGCAACAATAAATTTAATTCTACATAAGAAAATATCTCAATGAAACTTTTTAATATAGAAAACAAACCAACTATTTATTATACGCCAAATGTGGTAAAAACTAAAAATAGTTTTTAAAAAAGGTGATTTTTAAAACGTTAGAATTTAATGCATTTTTTTACATAAAATTTTTGCCCGATGACGATTTTTGCGTTCTAATCATGAGAAATTAAAATCTACTTGTTTTTATGGACCTAAGTTTTAATTTCTTGTTAAAATAATGTTTTGTGAATAGAATAAGCAATGTTTTTTTATTATTCTTTTTAGTTTTATATAATGTATTTACTCTTTGAAACGAAGGGGTGGTAAAAAAATGGGTTTCCCCTAGGTGGCTGGTGGTGGTGTTGTTGAGTGCTCAGAGAGCTAGCTCTGCTGGAGCTGCCTGCAGTAGTTTAAGTGTAGATTCTTTATTTTTAATCGTTAATTTTGTTTAGAAATAAATAAAAATTATTTACATCCAAAGATATTATTTATTTCATAGCTATGTGTTAAAATCTGCTGCTTTGGGCTGGAAAAAGTCAAGTTAAGTAGTTCCCATTTCACACACACAAAAAAACACACACACACACATTATTATTTTTTTTAATTACTTGAAAAAAATTTCTTGAAATTGAGCAAAAGTTACTGTTTTGTGTTTTTTCAAATAAAATTTAATTATGTTTTCCTAAACTATTAAAAAAGCATCTTTCATTGTTTAACAAAGGTCTTATTTGCTGAGATTTGCTCATAAACTGTTTTAGAGTTGTCAAAATTTGTCAAATAAAATGTTAGCTTTTTCATTAAGTTTCAAAAGTTTAAAGCAAATCAGAAAAAAAGGAAATCTTCTAGTTTAGCGTTGTAATGTCGTGTCGTAATGTTATTGTGGTTTAACGTCATAAATATCATTTGTAGTAACCGGAAAAAAAATATCTTTTTAATATTAATTATGAAATTTTACACACTTATAAAGTTCATTCTTTATCTAATAATCGGTAAAAATTTAATATTGATTCGATGATTACCTATTTTTCGGTAGATTTTTAAAGATAAGCTCCGATCATTTATGCATACGACGACACTAAACTACTTTTACGACATTAGAACGCGAAACTAGAAAATTACAAAAAAATGCTTCAATTAGATTAAAATAAGAACATTTGGTTTAATTGGTTTAATTTACAAATGATGAAAGAAAAAGAAACAGTTTTATTTATTACCAAATAAGTTTTTTTATATACTAAAAGCAAAAAATATTTAACTTTTTTTATTATTTTTTTTGTTATGGTGATTGGTGCCGTCGTGTGTGCGTCGTGCCCCCCCCCCGTGGTGGTGACTGGTGCAGGCAGGCAGTGTCAATTGTGAGAAAACTGTTGATAAAACATTTTAAATAAAATTTAATAAAAAGATAATTTTTCTTGTTAATTAAGACACACAGAGTACTTTTACTTTTTCTCTCATATCGACCTCTAAAAAAAGCCTTTAACTCTAATAATCAATAATTAAGTTCACCAACAAATAGGTATAAAAAAGAAAGAAAAACTTCTGAAGATAAATAAAAAAAAAAAAAAATGAAATTGAACTTTTTTTTCTTCAACTTTACTTTCATTAATTTCTGGGTTTAAATCCAATTTTGTAGAAAATGCTAAAAATAGTGTTTTTAAATTTTACTTACCTAGACCCTAAATAAAGGGAGGCCGGCAATAAAAGTCGGCCACCAAAAATCGTTACAACATTGTATTTGAAGTCAGGTCCTCCTTTGAAAAAAAAAAACAGAAAGTAAAAAATGCCAGGTAAAAAAAAACTCTTTTTGTCACACCTGTGCCGTGTGTGTGTCGTTTAATGACAATTCCAAGAAATGGATTCACTCCCCATTTGCAATCACTTTTTGCATTCGATACTTTTTTGTTTTGTTTTTAGTGTTTTCTCCTCTTCTTTCATATCCGATTTTATTATTATTTATCATTATTATTATTAGGGACATTTATTTACACTTAAAAAATAAAAATTAAAAAAAGAAGAGTAAGAGTTCATTTTTTAAAAAGGTCGAATTAAACGATGTTCTAGTTATATCAACAAATATTTACAAATTCAAGATAATCGGCAGATAATCATTTATTGATTTAATAATTATTTAAAGCGGAAGGCGGGATCAAGTTTATTGGAACAGCCATTATTCCCTTTGAGCAGTCAGTCAGTACCGTACCGACCGTCCCAGTCAGTAGTTGAGTTTGCCGGCCTAACACGTTTTCGTATCTAAACTTTTTTTTTTTTTATGAAGTGAGGATAGTTTTATATTAAAAAAACGTTCTTACAGATAATAAACTAAGTTTAATTTAAAAATCATCAAGCAGAAGTACAAAAAGTTTAAGGGAGGGCATCCAGTATTTTAGTTTGTTAGGAGGAATGAATGATTTCACTTAAGGTCGTCGAGGACGAATTTTGATTGTCAGAAAAGAAATGGATCAAGGTGTGAAAGAAAAAGCGCTTATGATCATTTAATATTTTATTTTGTTTACAAGTAGCAGTTTTAAGCTTTAGAATCCTGACTTAGCTAGATAATTACCTCCTAGCCACTCATAGGACCATAGTGAGTACACCCCACCCGTGCGTGCGTGCCGACAGTGTCGCCTAAGGTCGGTTGCTGGGCCGATATGTCGGTCCTTTTGGAGTTCAAAGGATTAATTGAGTTTTTTTTTTATATTCATGTAAGCATTGGTTTAATGAAATAGATAAAAATGCGAGATACAAGAGAAGTTTTGTTTTTTATCCGGCTGTCAACAACAACAATAAAGGATGTGAATCCTGAATCCAATCCCTCCCTACCCTCAACTCATTAACTGATAAGTTTTATGTAAATTTTTAGTGCTTTTATTGCTGAATTGCGTAAAGAGACAGACAAGTCTGAAGAGAAGTGCTGCTGCAGTTGCTGCACTAAACTCTGCAGAGAGTACACACATACACACACCAAAACCATACACACTGCAATGAGTTACCTGATTGCACTCACTCATTGCATGCAGTCAGTAGTTGATCTCACGCACGATGTTGTCGAAAAGGGAAGTAAGTAGACCTAGCCCAGGCTTCTTAGGTAGATCTTGAGTTGTCTCATGTCCCACTAATTAGTACGGAACCGGCCACGACATTCTGTGACATGCGTTTATTAAAGAATATTCTTGTCGTTACTTTTACTATTATTTTCCTATTTTACCAATTCTTTCTCCCAATTCCCTCCAGTCAGAGATTAAATAGTGGCCATGTCATTCAAAAAATTACTTTCGGAGTATAAACATCGTTTTTACTATTTTTTTAAAATCACATTTAAATCTGTTTCTAAAGAAAAATCTAGCAGGCAGAGGCAGGACGTCAGCAGCAGCAGTCAGCACTAGAGCAAGAGCACTCCACTCAGCAGCAGGGCGTTTGATCCGTAAAAGCCTTTTTTTTAATTTTATAGTTTCAATTAAACATGTTTTTGGTTGTTTTTTTAATGTTTACGATAATATGTATAAAAAAGACATATATTTCTGTGAGTGGAAAGGGATTTTTTTGCAGATGACGAGACTGTTAGTCTTCTTGGTCATACCCCATGCCAAAACATTTTCAGCCGGGCAGGGCAGGGCAGCCCGGCAGATTTCGGAAAATAAAGACATATATTTCGACTTTACCTATATACTTTTCTCTCTCTCTCCTCTATTTTTTATCCATTTGAGAAAATAAAGAACCTTTAAAATCTATTAATCAGACCGATTAATTTTTCGTCAGATCTTCGACAGCAATATTGCCAAGCCAAGAAGCTCAGGGGTTTGGGATCCTACAACTACAACAAACACCAATAGAAAATATCAATTTCATATAAAAGACTCAAAGCTTAGAAAGATTTTATGCTATTTTGAGCAGGATGTTTGGATGTTAAATGTAATTTATATACTCTAAAGAATTGTAATTGATTTTTAGCCAAAATAAAGTCATTTTCGAGCCAAACCGTGTCTCGCTTATAAAATATTAGTCATTTCTTGACGGCAAGGAAATTAGTTTGTTTTAAACTTTTGAAGCAAGAATTCAAAGCTGTCTTTTCCCAGTTGTTTAAAAAATCTGGAATGTGTGAAAAATATCTGTTTTTATAATCAAAAACCTTTTTTCTTTTTCTCTTCAGATTTTTTTTTTCAGTTACAAACCTAAACTTTTTAACTTTCTCGCATTCCTCAAATAGACTGACAACAAGTGTTGTATACACCTTCAAAAATAAACCTTCTTGTTTATAAGAATCGTGTTCCAAATTAACCCTGCTTCAAAACGCTTGTAAATAAACAATTTTAAACCAATTAAAATAGTTTACTGGATTATAAATCAGCTCAGAGTTTTACACTATTTACAGGCATTGAAACATTTTTATCTTTATTACCTTCACGGCGCTTCGACCGATGAATCCTCAAATGTGTTATATTGGGTTTGGTAGGGGTATGTAACGTGTGGTGGCAAGAGCTTATTAGTATAGGTTAATGGAAGCAATAAGAAAAGAATGACACATGGTCTATATGAACGAAGATTTTTATTAACACTGAAGTTCCTAAGAAATACCACATGACTATGTGGTGGGAGGTTGCATACAAAGGTGGGAGTACTCATAGTTAAGGGGAAGTAACTCATACATATTACAAATTGGTCGAAATCGGGGCCCTTTTGAGAGTCTTTAGAGAATTTTGAACTTAACGTTTTATTTTTGTGATGAAAACGAAAACCTTTTTAATCAGTGAAAGAAAGGTTTTATTCAACATAAAACACAACATGATAACAAAACAGAAAAACGCGTCAATTTAGGTGCTATTTAAACATCACGCATGCATGCTAATCGCTACATATCATCATCATCATCATCATCATCACAACAATTTTATTTTATTCAATTTAAAGTTGTTGCTCTTGTTCTGTTATGACCGGGTAGGATGGTTAACCCTTTAAACCCTAAAGAACCAATATATCGGCCCTGGTGACTTAATGCAAAAGGAGACACACACACAATGATATTTCAAACTCTACCTTTAGATCCTGACTCAACTATATTATCAAGTAGTCACTCGCAGCCCTTCTATTTAAGAACCATATTAGGGTCAAAATGTCTGTGTCTTCTTTTGCCTTTATTTACTTTAGGGTTGAAAGGGTTAAGTCTTAGAAATTTATTCTTAGAATTGTAGAAACTCAACGAGTTTATCCATTATGCCTCGGTTTTTGTTTGTGTCACAACTTCTAATCGCACAACACAGGCCCTAGTTGTTATTTGTTCTGTCAGTAGACAGACAAAATTAAGTGAGGCCACTTAAACAAGTAACACTGATGCCGAGTAGAGCTAAAGCTCTGAACTAAATCGTTTGCTATAAAATACTTTCTTATGTAACTGAACTAATCAAAATGCAATAATGGTAATTGTATTTACAGGAGACCAGTGACCACCACCGCCACCACCACACAGACCTAAAGGTGGAAATATTACAAGATCTAGTAAGAAAAGTTGTTTAATAAAGTAAACAATTATATTTGAGTTAAGACTAGGCGAACTACATGGGTTTACTGCATTATACTTAGAAAAAACAAAACAAAACAAAGACTTGTTTTTTATGCAAATAATTTTTTTATAGAAAACTCCATGCATCAAATGTTATTGGTATATTTTTAAAGTTTTCCTTGACTTTTCAATTAAGTTTTGAAAATGTTTTTTTTTTTTTTAATTTAAAAAAAAAACAAAAACATTATTCATTCCCAAAAATAGCAAAATAAATTGTTTCAACCTTAGTTGATTTTAAAATTTAATCTTTGTTTGTTTTATATAAAACAAGATGAGTGTTAAAAATTAATATTACTGGTAGAACTTTCAAAAGTATCAAATGAACAAGACAAAAAATAATTAAAAAAAAAAAAAATGACTGTTAAAATTTGCTAGGAATTCTCTTTTTTTTTTCTTAAAATTGTTTATTGATGGTCAATGTTTACTGGTTGGTTTGTTCACATCTTAAACATAAAAACAGATGTAGTGTGAGAATGAGAAGATTCAAAATAGAATTTGCCATTTTTGGCACATCTTATTCATGTGAGGTTATCTCTACCTACCCACGCCATTGAGATTAAACAACTTCTGCTTGGTATATGTGTGGGTTCTTTTTCCTTCTGATGATGATGTTGATAGTGCTGCCTGGTCAACATTCAAGTATTTTCCTTTATTCAAAAGCGGAAAAAGTCGACGTTGAAGCAGTTTCATGAAAAGAGAGTTAACTTTTTAGTTGAACTGAATAATACAAATTTACAAGATTGTATTGGAAATACAACTTTGACCAAAAAGTTTTGCATCATGTAAAAGAATGTGTAGTATCAAATAATTTTGAAGATTGGATTTCAAACTGTTATATAAAGTTTTTGCATTTTTAAATACATCACTGATCAAAAGATTTGCATTGCTATGTAAAAGTTTCAGATAGTTTTGAAGAATTAAACTTACAAATATCTTGTATTAGATCTACAGAATTAGCCAAAAGTTTTGCAACACTATGTAAATGTACATAGTTTCAGATATTTTCTAATTTGCACCAAAAACAAGAATTGAACTTGAAGATGTTCTACAAAGATCTTGGACTTATTATATTATTATAGTTCTTGGACTTATGTTATTAGTCCAAATGTGAGCGTATATCGAACGACTTGGATTCAAACTAAAACACCATATCAATCTTATTGGTCATTTAATGCAGAGAATAATCGTTTTTCTTTCGTCAACAGTACTTGAGTAGCTATATGACAAACTTGGAGCTGGAGGATGCCTCTGTGGCATATCCACAATAAGCGCCACCCATGGCGGCCCGCACGAATGTCACCTCACTGACCCTTGCTGAATTGTTCACTCTATGCTGAATGGAACAAACACAACTGAAATAGACCAGGAAAACCTATAAAACTCTATTAATAAAGTAGTGGTGCAACATCCCCTATCATAGGCTTGAAGCACTTTGGGTATTGGTGGTGTGTGGCAACTCAGAAGAGCCATTGTCAAATTAAAAAAAAAACTAGACAAAACCTTATAAAACTAGATTTTTTTTTACAGTAAAGTTTTCTCATGTCACCTTGTAATTACATAATAATATATGATAAATAAATCCTATTCCAGACTATTTTTGCATCTAAGCCTGGCTGGAAAAATTTTAGGGATGACATTGTGTCACACCTCTTTTGGTGTCAACTGGGGTGGACCCGGATCGCCAAGCCCCAATAGCTATGCCACTGGTGTGTGTGTCCATTTGCTTTTTTAATGTCTGTGTATTTAAGATGGTAAAGGGTTAGATTCTAAAAATAATTAAATGCAGTTGAAGATCAAAGAAAGCAACAAGCAATATTCAAAATTATCTATGTGCTGCCGCTGCATGCACTGCACACGTTATGTGTTTGTGTGTGTATACACGTGTGTCTGTATGTGTGTGGTGTGTATATGCTCTCACCCACCAGGACACATACGCCCGTAAGATATGTAAAATCACACACACCAAATGATACCTACACTCGAACAGACAATTTCGGTACTTGTAATTGGCCCCATTTGATATAATCTGATATAAAACAGGCAATGTGGAGGGAGGGAGAGCAACATTCGCAGCAACCAATTTGTTTTTGTTATCATAATACTTGCAATGCAACCAATTGCCAGTCTAATTCTTTCTCATTTCTTTTCTTTCTTTTCACTTCCTTTCTTTTTTTTCTTTCTTCCTTTCTTTCTTTCTTATTTTCTTTCATTTTTCCTTCCTTTGTTTTACATATTTTTTCTTTCTTCCTTTCATTCTTTTTTTCTTTCTTCTTATTTTCTTTTTTCCTTTCTTTCTTTCTTTCTTTCCTTCTTTTATTTATGTTCCTTATTTCTTTTAGTTCTTTCTTTTCAATTTGTTTTTCTCTTTTCATTCATTTATTTATTTCTCCCTTTTCTTTCTTTCTTTCTTTTTTCTTTTCTTTCTTTTCTTTTATTCATTTCTTTCTATCATTCTTTGCTTGGCCTTCACCTGTTTTCTTCTTCTTCTTCTTCTTCCCCTCTCTCTCTTTCTCTCTGTTCCCTTCTTCTTGGGGAACAGAAAGCCCACCACAAAAGCCCACCACAAAATCACGTTTTATCTGGTAACTTGCCAAATACAGAGAAAACTTTTTTGCGCAGTTCTTTAAGATACACCGGAATCTGACTGTATGACATATATACATATCTTTGAAATATGAATATACGAATATGTGTGCACGCGTGTGTGTGTGAGGTACAGCTTATCCAAAAATTCTGGATAGATAAGTCAAATTATCAATTTTCAAAAAAAAAAAAAAAAAATTTGAACATTTTTTAAAGAATTCTAATACAGAATTTAAATAGGTCTTCCAAAAGTATAGGGATATAAACAGTATTGTATCGTTTACTTTAAAAAAATGAAATTTATAACAACATTTTTTCAACAGTTGATGTTTGAGTGAAGAGAAGGAATAAAGTTTGGTCCAGTAGTGTAGTGTGTCGTTTCTTTTCTTTTCTTTTTAACAAGACATCCAGTTTGTTTTGTTTTACGACATATCAACTTTTTTAGGTCATATAATGCCGAGAAAATACATTTTTGATACACATTTTTTGTCCAAGCGTTGTTTTACGAGTAACACAATATGCACTCATTTAATCCATGGTTGCCGGGAATGTGATGATTCATACCTTATTCAGGGGCATTTATACATCCAAATGTGAATAAAAACAGAACAAATGGGATTTGAACTCATGTATTACAATTCCGAAGTTCGATTGCCTATGCACTGTTCCAAATAAACTTTTTCATCATACCAGTGGAATCTCATCTTTGCTTTGGAGGCACCAGTTGCTGTAAGATCACCGAAGTAAAGCAATGTCGAGTCTAGTCACTGGTCAGATGGGTGACTATTTAAGAATACCAGGTACTGTACTCGGGAAAGTAACAAACCTGCTACTCCTTTCAAAGTAACCAATTGTTACACTACGCACATTACTGTGCGATACAATATGATGATTTAGGCAACAACAATAAGAACAGGTAATTTATATTATATAAAAAAAGTTTTCTGGATTCTGATAGTGATAGTGACCCGGATCTCTTCTAAAATTTAATTGTTCGTAATATTCAATTATCACTCAAACCAAGGATGAGAAAAGTTGTCTGTAAGACAGTTTGTAGACTATAATATTTATGTACTTTTTCACTTCACCATAAAGTAGCATTTTAATCAAATCATAATTAATGTCTATCCTGACATTTTCTCATTAGTTATTGAACAAACCACACACACACAAACACACACACACACACATATATATTTTTATATATATATACGTATATATATATACATATATATATGTATATTTGTATGTGTGTGTTAGCATTTGTGCATATATATATATATATATATATGTTTGTATATATATGTTTATTTATGAAATATGTTATCGCACTGATCTCTAGAAGTTTAGCCGGCTCAACCACTGAACACACTCAATTCAATGGTGAGTCTTATGAGAATTCGAACTTCATAAGCGGTCCTTTACCACATGTATAGATTCCTGTCTAGCAAAAAACTAATGGTGCATCTCAAACACAGTAAACCCAATGGTTTAACCAAGCTACCAGAAACTAATCTAGGTTTCTCCTGCCCCAGCGCAAGATATGTTACCTGTTATTCTTAAATGGTCCCCCCATCCAATTACTGACCAGGTGAATATATATTATATTTACTTGATGAGCACCTCAGCTCAGCACCAACCCAAGTTTGGAACAATATATATACATATATAAATATGTATGTATATGCATATCCAATGTATATACATATATGTTATAATTTAAAGTATCTTAAACATATTTACTCGGTGAGCACCTCAGCTCAGCACCAATCCAAGTTTAGCACAATATGTATACATATATGTACATACATATATGTATTATAGTTCAAAGTATCTTAAACATATTTACTTGGTGAGCACCTCAGCTCAGCACCAATCCAAATTTAGCACAATATATATATATATATATATATATATATATATGTATGTATTATAATTCAAAGTATCTTAAACATATTTACTTGGTGAGCACCTCAGCCCAGCACCAAGCCAAGTTTGGCACAATATATAAGTGTATATACATATATGTATTATAATTCAAAGTATCTTAAACATATTCTTTCTAATCTTATGTAATTTCTGATTGCATTATTCATTCTATTCCATAGTTTCAATAAATCCCAATTTTTTTTTCTCAGTCTTCTCTGCTTGTATCTTTGTCATCGCATCATCGGTCCATCCTCCACCTGGCCACTCAGAAAACCCAACCTAGCCAACGAGTCATACCCCAGGTAATGAGGATGAACAGTAGAACACACACGCGCCGATGATAGTTTCTAGGCGTAGTTGTAGGGAAAGGGTTTGGGGTGTGTATTCCCCATGTAGCCCTCTCACATGCTGCTGAAGCTCTTTGGGCCTCCTTACTTACCTTCCTAAGCTTTAAGCTCTTTCTTTCACGATGATTCCATTGTGTAGGCGGGGGTGCCACATTGCAATCAAATTGTGTGCTTTTGGTTTCTATCTTGAATTTCGTTGAAGGTTAGATTTTGCTTCTAATTTCAAACATTACTTATTTTATTTTACCACCTTCATACTTATCTATCTATCTATCTATTTATCTATCTACCTAACTGTCTAACTATCTATCTACCTACCTACCTAACTAATTAACTACCAAAGTATCTAGATATATATCTGACTTGTTATTAATATATCTGTCTAACTATCTTACTAGCTATCTATCAAATTCTGCCTATCTGTTTGAATCATTATATATCTGTCCGTCTGTTTCTCTGCCTATCTATCTGTTAGCCTGTATATCCATCTATCTGTATATCCCTCTATCAGATAGATAGATAGATAAATAGATATCTGTTTGTTCGAGGGAGCTTGTAAAAAATTCCTTGATTCGAAGCTGGCTGAATGGTACTATCACCTGATTCGAAAGCTTACAGATTGATGGCAGGAGATTCTTGAAAGATAATGGTATTTCGAGGAATAAATTTTTGTAGTCTTTGTTATAACTTGAGTAAAATTTCAAAAAGTTTTTATGAACTTTTGGGACAACTTAATATTTTACTTACAATGTTTTTGTTATCATTTTTAATGGCATGGGTATATTAGCTTTAAATAAACGTAAATATTGTAACCTTACAATTTCAAAATATTGTGATATTCAATCAATAAAATGGTGAAGTCTAGTTGGGATAGTAGATAAGCATTTGAGTTTCGGAATCATGATACTCCAATTCAAACTCCGATTGTTCTGTGACATTTGCATCAGGGCTAACACTCTTTGGAAAGCTATGAATACAAATATTCTCTCCATGCCATGGTGCTATTCAAAACGATATTTTATCGGAAGAAAGACGTTTCTCAAAAACATTTGTTCACAGCATAAAATCATCTAAATCGTTAATCAACCATGATCAACAAAACCTAAAACAAAAAAAATATTTATCAATATTGATTGTTTCTGCCATTAAATAACCAAAAAGTTTGATCCACCATTAAACAAAGCAATCAATCCACAATCTAATAATAATGAATTAGAATTAAAACCTGAAATGCCATTGTTAATAATTTCAATCAATCACGATGAAACGTGTAATCTTGTTTTCTTTGTTGCTTGTCAATCAAACTGGTTTAATATTCAAGATAAAACAAGGTCTTCGAGGGCCATCTTGTTAGCGGGAAGAAAAAAATAACTTCTAATAGTCTGTAAGAGGGGTGGGTAAAATTTAATCAAAATATTGTGTATAAAATTTGTTATGGCCCGGAAATGGGCCGAAATGATGGAACAAAATGCCGTCTCTGGAATACGAACAACATATTTTATACAGACGGAAAAAAAGTTGTTACAATAAAAGGGGGCTAAGTCATTCTTTTGACCAGCCGTATGAAAAGTGAGAATCCTCAGCCATCACGTAATATCTCTCAGTGAGTGTGCTAGCTCACCAGAATATATAGTGACCGGCCAATTCCATTATGAGGGATGTCTGGTTTCCCCACAACTAAATTCATAAATTCGTTTGATTGTTTTGTTTTCACAGTATATCAATCAGTTTAGATCATTTAATGCCAAAAACAATCATTTTTGATAACAGTGCTTGCACTGCTTATATCCAAATGTAGCTTTTTGAAAAACATGGTAAACACAATTTAATCTATAGCTGGTCGGAAGGTGGGAAAATCATAAGAAATTTTCTCAAGTGAAACCTGGTTGCATTATTGAATTCATAATTTCAATCCTTATCCACAAATTGGAGACTGAAATTTTGTCTCAATGTGCTACCAACTACAGTTAGGCTTTTTATTCTGTGCAACAATATTCACTAGTATCAATGATGGTTTGTATTATAAGAGAGTATTGCATTGTTAAATTCTCATAAATGTACAACATCTGCGCCTAAGAAAGAATGGTATGATGTTCAGCGGAATGTTTGCATTCGTTTTTTTCCCTTTTTGTTCCACTTGAGGTCTGTGTCACAGAATGAAAAATCTAAATTAATATAGACCTTTGGGCCCACATTCCATTCTGTCAGTGCCAAAATCTGATTTTCATGCATCAATTTATCCTCATCCTTCTCCTCCTTCTATCACCACCACCACCACCACCACCACCACCACCACCACCACTACTACTACTACTACTACTACTACTACTACTAATGTGTAAGGTAGAAAATAATTCCTAACACTCCTTTACTCAATGTTTCTAAGTTCCAACTTATGTTGATGTCAGTTAAAAGAACTTGGTTTAGGGTTTCGGTGCTTGGTGTCTAATTACCGATAGTTTCCATCCATCAGTCTGAATCCATCCTGTCATCCCACCCACCCACCCACTCAGAAAGAGGAGGGGCTATATTTAGCCCTACTCAGTCAAAAGATGAAATGGTCTGGGGTTGTTTTAGTATCTACCAAGGTACACTCTTCTTGAAAACATGTGACTTGTGGAGGGGGGGGGGCTTTTGTGAATAGCTGATCAAGAATGCATGGATCCTTATTGTTTGTGTGGAAAACGATGATTATCATCATCATCACCATCATCATTATTATTAATATTATTATGATTATGATTGCAGGGAAGGATGATAATGATTACAATTACCATGATTATGATTACATTACGATGATTACAATATTATTATTATTATCATTAACACGATGATGATGATTATTAGAGTGATGAGGATTATAGTGATGATAATAATCTTGATGATTCTTTTTCCTTTTCTTCTTCTTTTTTCATTTGGTTATTTTTTTTCATGCTTTTATTCTTCTTTTTCTTCTTATTTTTTTCATTTCCTTTCTCTACTTCTTCCTATTATTCTTATTCTTTTTCGTTTCATTCTTCTTCTTTTTTTGTTATTTATCTTATTATCATTCTTCTTCTTCTTGTTATTCTTCTTATTATCATTTTTCTTCTTCTTGTTATTCTTCTTATTTTTCATTCTTCTTTTTCTTATGCTATTTCGGAATCCTTGGGATGAGGCTTGAAGATTTATACAAGTATTATTCGGACTGTTGTCCTCATCCTT
>JAUZSX010155196.1:0-17016 GCA_034780655.1 Idiosepius hallami
ATATAAAGCCCGGGTAAGAGCACATAAAAATGGCCTTGTGCCAAACTTGGGGGTGCTTACCAAGTAAATATCATATCTACATTTGGAAAATAAAAAAAATTTTGTTATCACTCAGTGGTGTAACTCATGTAAACATCAACAAAATTTGCATGTACAGCAGCACTGCCTTTCTATATAATAGGCTTCTTTAACTAGCTCAGAGAAAAGCTTTAGAAAGGAATTTAATGTAAAAAAGTATTAGAAATTAATTCAGTAGAGAAAAGTATTAGAAATAAATTTAGTAGAGAAAAGCATTAGAAATGAATTTAGTTTAAATAAAGCATTAACTGCTTTCCTATATAATACGCCTCTTTATTTAGCTTAGTGGCAAGTCCCCAGTGCCCAAGCAAAGCCAGGTAATCTAGTTTGTTATAAGGATTAACAATAGAATTATGACTGGATAAAATGCCAAGTAGCATCACATCTTTTTAATAAGTCTTTGTTTTAAGCTTGTTGCTGTTACAAACAAAAAAGAAACATTATCGTTTGCCAATGCATGAAACAGGAAGTACGTTTTTTTCTTCAAATATCAAGTTGACAGCCATTTTGTAATATTAAGCCGTTTTTTTCTTCTTTTTTTTGCAATGCATAAAATCTTTTCTTTTTTTTTGCAGGTGGGGTGGGGTTGAGGGTGGATCTGAAGTGAAGTTTTTGTTGTCTATAAGATTTATTGTCCGAACAAAGCAGAAGTTGCTTAAGATATTATTATGCAAGATCAGGGTTATAGAATATGCAGATTTGATGGAAGAAGGAAGAGTGGAGAAATAGAAGAAGAAGAAGAAGAAGAAGAATTGTGAAGAGGAGGAGGAGAAAGAAGAAGAAAGAAAAGAAGAAAGGAGAATGTAACGAAAAATACAGTAAGAAGAAAAGAATGGGAAGAGATAAACGAACAGATAAGAAAATATGTCTGACAAGAATGAAAAGAAGTTAAAAAGAAGTAATGTGAAAATGATTCTTGTATGAAGAAAGAAAGAATGAAAGAAAGAATGAATGAAAGAAAGAAAGAATAAAATAAAATATGAAAGAAAGAAAAAAGGAAAGAAAATAAAGAAAAAAATAAAGAATTAAAGAAAGAAAAAAGGAATGAAAATTGAAAGAAAGAATGGATAAATGAATAAATGGAAGGATGATTGAATAAAATAAATACGTAAAGAATGAAAAATGAAAGAATGAATAAGAGAGACAAGAAATGTAATGAAGAATGAAAAAGTGACAAAATAAAAGAAAGAAAAAAGAAGGAAGGAAGCTAGAAAGGAAGAAAAGAAAAAGGAATAAACAAATGAAGAAAAGAAAGAAAAAAAACCCAAAAAAAACTTGATAGAGAAGGAATGAAATTGTATAAGAAAAAAAAAAAAAAACACCAAAAACAGAAAAAATTGAAAGAGAAGAACTTGGTTTTTTTGTCTCATTTTTTTTTTGTTTGGTTTTTTTTTTTTTTTTTTTTTTATTTATCTTAGTCTTGTCTGAACTTGATTTGATTCTGATTTGGCTTGGCTATTCTTACAAAACTGTCTTAGCACAGACAAAAAGAAATGAATGAAATTAACAAATAAAGATGGCAACCTTCAAACAAGGTTATCCGGAAACAGAACTACAATGAGACTATTGAGCAAAAAGAATTGAGAAGGCAAATTTAAGTTAGAAAGAGAGAGAGAGAGAGAGAGAGAGAGAGAGAGAGAGAATGAGGAGGTCGAAAGAGATAGAGTTAAATATGAAGGTCAAAGTACAGAAAGATGTAAATCTTTGTGAAAAATTAGCCAAATAATCCAATAAATGTAGAGGGAATGAAAAACAGCTTTAGGTTTAAGTAGCATTTGAAAAAAATGAAAACACTCTTGACAATTAATCTACCATTTCTTTTAGAACCTTGAAAGTGTTGTTATGTTTGTTGATAGTCAGATCTTGATTGTTAATGCTCGTGTAGGCATTGTAGTAATAAAGTGCCCTGCAAAAGTTTACAATACACATTTGAAACTGTCAGTTTTTGTATTTCTAGCTCCCAAATGAAACTTTTTATTAAAAAAATGTATTTAAACTAAGATCAAAACAGTTGAAAAAATGTAAAATAACAAATCCCGTAAGTAACTAAGTTCTTACCATCATAGCCACAACTTGTGAAAGGTCTATTATCAAATTCAAAGGGTGGATGAACATCCTTTTTGGGGTCAACAGCCAACTAGCACAATGTATATATATAAATAGATATGCAGCAAAATGGAGTGGAGCCACATTAAGGCACTTAAGATTATCATGGATTTCCTTTGTGGCACCCCTTGCACCTGTTCTTTCTATCAGATATACTGGCACAGCCTTTCCTCAAAAGCAGGTAGAGTTCAGGAGAGAACCACTTGGTCACTACAAGGACTATCCAAGCATGCTTTAGAATCCAGGCGGAGATTCAAACTATACTCATTTTTTCTTGTCTGCTCATGAACGCTCTGCTTGCCTGCGCCAGAGCTATCTTGTGTGATTGGACCTGAGATACTGCCACTCTTATGGAAAGTGCAGCACAAGTGGGTGACACACCACTGGCGGCACTGGCCACACATCGTCCAGGCCTAGTGGGCCATAGTTGGTCATAAGATATCATAGTTCGATCTCTATGGCATTGTCGGTAACGACAGACGCATGCCAACAAGACAACACAATTATCAAATACATCAAAGCTTGTCCATCATTAAGACACATTGCAAGTTGATTCCTAGGTTGGTTTGAAAAATTGAAATGGTCATAAGCAGTCTCAGCAGCAGCAGTATTCCCTACTCCCCACAAAAACATTCTCAACATACTGATTTCCCCAAATTTGGTAACAGCATACTTCAGCAGCCCCAAATATGGTGATCTCAAGATCTAATGATATAAATGGACATAAAAGCAACCATATTGAACCGAGACAAATGGTTGTTTATCATGATTTCAAGTATAAACATATTCAACGATGAATGGGCTGTGAGGGTTGAGCATTGGTAAAAGCTCGGGCTCTGGAATCGTACCCGAGTTCAAATCCCAGTCAAAACCATTAGATTCATCTTTAGCTGCCTCGGGCAGATGATGCTCATTAACTCATGAGAGCAACTCATCTAGGTGAAAGGCAACACTGAATGCAAAATGTCCAAGTATATAGAGCATGTAAAAATGGCCTTGTGCCTAACTTGGTTCATACTCGACCAAGTAAATATCGTATTTAATGATGAATTGTTTCTGACTGAATAGTCTGTAAACAATGATTTCTTTAAATGAATTGCTATAAACAATAAAAATCAGTGACTATAACTCTGTGAAGTATTGTATATTTTACATCCATCAAACATTTAAAAAAAACCCAATTAGCCAATCAGCAAGCCAGCAGCAATACAGCTAACAACGCAACAAACCAACCAACTAATCAAACCACTAACCAACCATCCAGTAAACCAGCCAACCCACCATCCAACCAACCAACTACCCAGTTAGCCAAACCAACCAGTCAGCCAGCCAATCAGCTAACAAACTAGCCAACGAAGACCTAAAAGTCAGTTTTTGAGGTCATTAAATTGCATAATTGTATAGCTTAAACAGAAACTCATTGTGTCAATACTTATTTCCTAAGGAAATAAATGGTATTTAATTTTCCTTACTGACATTTTGTTTTATCTAAATTGTTTTTATCCGTATATATTATTAAATAAGTAACATTTATATCTTCGACATTGCAGTAGGCCTAAGGCAAAGTTCCTTTTAGCTCTTGTCAACTATAATGTTATTCTCATTTTAATTCTTTTTCAAAATATCTCAGTTTCGTCTAACTGCAAAATCTGCATTAGTAATTAGTTCTGCAAATTTTAATTGACTAAATTATGTGTTATAAATGCATCGTTCCAGGGCCGTGCTTAGGGCCCTCGCAGACACCACATTTGTGGTGGGGGGCACTAGCTCCTTAGGGGCCGCAAGGCTCCTTGGCTTCACAGAACTTTAGTGATTCAAAAAAATTACCAAATTAATTGATTATTAGAATTAAGTAGAAAATCATTATCACCCTTGAAATATACACTTATCAATCCATCTCTCTTTCTTTATCTCTCTATATATATATTTGCAATGTATGTATGTATGGTCTTTGATCGAAGGCTCCAGTATATTGAGGTGGGGGTAAATTACCTTTTATGGGGAAATGGGGCTGCAAGTTGCATTCTGCGTTGGGCCCGCAAGGTGGCTAAGCACTGCACTGCATAGTTCTAAATTAAGTTTAGCCAATTGTATTACTTCTTGATTCTCTTGTATTCCTTGGTCTCAGTCCATTTATCTAACCCTTCTTCTCTTACTGCCTTGCTGTCTTATTTTTGGTGAAATTGCAGAGTAGACTCTGCAGTCTTCTCGTTGTAGAGACCCACGTGCTTTCTGGCACTTGGTGGGCTGTATTCGAAGAGAGAGACAGTGCTGTCGGTCTGTGTGTATTACCAAGACTAGCCTAAACAGGCGTCATTGTACCCAGGGGGGGTGCGCAAAGTATCGAGGGGCCACAAGCTCTCTATGGGCTGCAAGGCTCCTTGACATCACAAATGTATGCAAAAAATTACTAATATAATTTTTAGGATTATTTAGATAATCATTATCCCACTTGAAATATACATCTACCAATCCATCTCTCTTTCTGCCTATCTCTTTTGAGATATATATTTGTATATGTATGTATATATAATCGAAGGCTCCAGTAAGTTGAGGAGCGTGCAACTAGCCTTTTTAGGGTAAAGGGGCCGCTAAGTGGCTAAGCACAGCACTGATTGTACCTGTTTTATAGTGGAAACAGCAGGTAACTCCAGGGTGCCTCTGAGAATGTACCCAGCGCCTCTACAGAAATCATAAATCAAAATGAACCTTAGAAATAGATTGTGGACAGATATAAAAAAATCTTCTAGAACCTATTAATTCTATTAAGAAGAGTGGAGATTCATTCTACTGCTGCAAGTTACTAATTGAGTTTATTATAATTTATGTTGTATTAGAAATATTCCGAAAGAATCATTAGCAATTTCCATAAGTGAGTTTATTATAATTTATGTTGTATTAGAAATATTCTGAAAGAATCATTGGCAATTTGCATAAGTGAGTTTATTATAATTTATGTTGCATTAGAAATATTCTGAAAGAATCTTTGGCAATTTGCATAAATGAGTTTATTATAATTTATGTTGCATTAGAAATATTCTGAAAGAATCATTGGCAATTTGCATAAGTGAGTTTATTATAATTTATGTTGCATCAGAAATATTCTAAAAGAATCTTTTGCAATTTGCATAAGTGAGTTTATTATAATTTATGTTGCATTAGAAATATTCTAAAAGAATATTTTGCAATTTGCAAAAGTGAGTTTATTATAATTATAATAAAATAAAAATTAAATAAAAATAATAAAAAATAAAAATAACTCTCACAAATAGAGAAAGTATTTTATGAATAACTATAAAAAAAATGATCATTTCACCTTTGCTACATTAAGTGAGTTTCTAAATTAGGAAAACACCTTCCTAAACAACTGTCTTTGAAAATTATTCAAGGAAATCAATATAAGTATCTTTTTTATTGTATTTGAATTAGTTATATATATGAATAAATGTGCTTGAATACAATAATTGTCTTTGTTTGGTTTGTCCCTAACTTAGTTCTAAAAAAAAGGATGATTGTTCTGGGTATTGCTCTATATCTGAACCCTAGGGTGCTGATGCGTATAATGCATGTATGTATGTATGTATGCATGTGCATATATTTACATATTTATACATATTGGCACTTATAGGTGTGGATATAGAGAATTATCTTCTTCTGAAACAAAAGTGAGTGTTTTTCTTTTACTGTACAAGTTAGACATAACCTTCCAATTTCTAACATAAACGTTAGACCCTTTTTCTTATGAACACTCATGACAAAGGTTATGCAGTTAAAAATAACACTGAATACCATTGATATAATGGTTCGAAACATATATTAACTTTTTTGGCTATTTTTTAGAAAAAGAAAAAAAAAATTAATTCCTTAACCCTTTCGACCCTAAGGGGCCGATATATCAGCATTAGTAACCAAAGGCAAAAAAAGACACACTAACATTTCAACCTTAATATGGTTCCTTAATTCAACAGCTCTGAGTGACTACTTGGTAATATTGCCAAGTCAGGGTCCAAAGATGGAAGCTTAAATATCGTTGTGTGCATGTCTTCTTTTGCCATAAGTCGCCAGGGCCGATATAATAAAGGGTTAAAGCATTTTCTGAAAAATTAATTGAAAAATATTTTAAAATTGAGCTGTTTTAATGGTTTGTTTTTCAAATTGTTTCTTCTTAGATAAGAGTGAATAAAATAGCAATATTCTAGTAGGTATTGATGGTAGAGCATTAAATATCTCTGTTGGTCCCAGTGGGATAGAAATAAAGCCAAGAGTTAAATGTTGTGACAATGTGATATATTTATTTTGCCATTAAAAACCTAAGCTTTCAGTCTCAGAGCTTTCCTTCTGTTTCTTCCTTTCCACCATTCCCTTCTTCTTCTTCTTCTTCCCATCTTCTGCTACACATACAACCAGCACCCCAGACCAGTTTCAGCCTCACCCCAAATCCCAGGGGTGGAGGAGAGCTAGGAATAACAAGCTAAGTAAATGGTGTTAGTATTATTATGACTCCACCATGTATCCATTTTTTTTTCAATGTAAATCTATACACTGCTGTCAATGGTGCTGGCTTCTTTGCATGATGACTGACTTTGAAATGGAAGACACTTTGACTAATCTCTACAAATTTGTTTAACATTCAGCACTTGATGTATTGTTTGTTTGCTTCTTGGTTTCTTTAACAATAATACAATACTCTGTGCTTCTTCTTCTCTTCCATTTTTTTCTTCTTTTTCTTCTTATCCATGTTTTTTCTTCTTCATCGTCATGTTTTTTCTTATTCTCTTCCATTTTTATTTTCTTCTCTTTCATTTTTCTTTTTCTTCTTCTCCTTCCATTTTTTCTTCTTTTTCTTCTCCATGTTTTTTCTTCTTCCATTTTCTTCTTCTTCTTCTTCTTCTTCTTCTTCTTCTTCTTCTTGTTTTTTCTTCTTTTTTCCTTTTTATCTTCTTCTCTTTCATTTTTTTCTTTTTCTTCTTCTCCATGTTTTTTCTTTTTCTCTTCCATTTCTTCTTCTTCTTCTTCACCATGTTTTTTCTTCTTCTTTTTCTTCATTTTCTTTTCAGCTTATCTACTTTTTCTTTTTTTCTTGTCCTTCTCCATTTTTTTTTCTTTTTTCTTCTTCTTCATTTTTCTTATCTTCTTTTTCTTTATTTGGGAATCTGATAACATAAAAGAGTTTTTTTTCTCTTTTCTACTTAGAGAGACATCAGATAATTCCAATGGAAATACAACCATTTCTATTGTGAATAATAATCTCTCAAAAGTATTTCTCTCTCTCTTTCTTTCTTTCTTTCTTTCTTTTTCTCTTTGTCTTTCTCTTTTACCCTCACTTTCTCTTATTACTTTCTTTCCTCCTCTCTATATCAATTACTCTTTTCCTTTCACCCAATCTTCTCTCTCTCAGCTTTCTTTCTCACTCTATCCCTACACTCTCTCTCTCTCTCTCTCTGACTTCTTTTTTCTCTCTCCTCTCTCTCAACTCTTTCTTTTTTCTCTTCTCTCTTTCTCTCTAACTCCATCTCTCTCTATCTCCCTCTCCCTCCCCCTCATTTTGTCTCTTTCATTTTTTCTCTTTCAAAATTTGTTCCTATTTTTTATTCTGTCTTTCTTTCTTTCGCCCATTTCAATCTATTTATCATTATTCAGCCTTCTATCCTTATTTTGAGTTAACTACAACTATTGCTCAACAAGGCTTGATATTGATGCTCCTTTTGTGCTCATTTTAATCCATGCATTTTGTAATTCCAAGGTTTTTTTTTCTTTCTAAGAAAACTTCTGTAGTTTTTTGAAAGCCAAAAATTAATTTAGTAAACTGCAGTCATATTGAAACCCCATTGACTAATGTAGTTTCACAAGCACACAACATTCCAATCTTTCAATTTTGACCCTTTAGCAACTATTTGTCTGGCTCAAAACAACTTCCCCTCCTAAAAAATCATTCATGATGAAGTAAAAGTACCTGTGAAAAATCTCTCTCTCTATTTTTATAACATAATAGTATATGATATTATATATACATATATATATATATATATATGTATGCTATCAATATCAAAACTCTAATCGTCGCGTTTGAATGGTTTCTACGTCCGGTTTTGAATTTACGGGCATGCGTGTGGCTTGATCAAGTAGGCGCTATATTTCCAGAAGAAAATATGAAATTGAAATCTGAACTGGTAGTCATAAATGGTCACCCATTTACTACTGGCCAGGCTCGATGTAGCTTAACTTCGGTGATCTGATGAAAACCAGTGTCTCCAATGCAACTTGACCGTATAAATCATTTCAGCATTTTAGAAGTGGTGATTCTTGTTTAAAAAAATTTTTTTTTTAAACACTGAGAGCATACGAAGAACCATTTTTGAATTAAAAATAAACAAGTAAATAAATAACGGAGAAGCGTTTTTGAAAACCAAGAAAAGATCATTCATTTTCAAAAACAAAGCATTTTTGAAAAAAAAAAATATTGGCAAGTTCCGGCACCAGGCAATGCCGGATAATACTTCTAGTGGAATATTTTGTTCAGCCATAATTCATAATGTTTAATAATGTTCTTTAGTTTTTAGTTCATAAAAAAACAAACTTATCTGTTATTTGACTAAACACTTTTATGCTCTCATATTTGTTCCAAACTGCTTGAAGTAAATGCTAGAATTTAAAAAATGAAAATATTGATGAATAACCAGTAATTTTCTGGCTAAAACCTGATTAAATACCTCGTCCAAGGTCTGAATGCTCTTTATGAAAGGTTTCAAGTCTGTAGACCAGAAATTGGCTGAGAAGTTTGGTAGAGACTGCTGGCTTGTATGTACACACACACACACACACAATTTCACTTTTATAGATATATAGATAGATTTTGATTTTTTTTTTCAATAAATTTTTTATTTTATTTTTTCTTTCTTTCTTTCTTTCAATGTTTTTTTTTTCTTTCTTTAATGTTTTTTTTTTTATTATTTTCAGTTTTAATTTTTTTTGTTTGTTTCTTTCAATTTTTTTCCCCCATTTTTCTATTTTTGGTTCAGTTCCTTTCAATTTAACTTTCATTTGATTTATTTTTGATTCTTTAAAAAAATTCCTTATTTTACAAATATTAGATAATTAAACTTGGGAAAATGTCACAGATTTCATTATTTTTATCTAAATCAACCGCAAGACAAAAAAAGTAAATAACTCCATTTCAAGATAATCAAATTAAAATTGACAACGCCAACATTAAATGACATGAATAGATTTAGTTACATTTTCAAGAATAATGTTCTGCTTTCATTTGCATTGAATGCAAATGGCTACTCCTTAATGGTGTTTATGATTAATTCACACATTTAGCTATTTTTATGAAATAAAATATTAAATGATCATAGTTATAAAATAGATAATTAATTGTATTAACTTATAATACATACAAATTATAATATTCCTGATCTTATAAGTTTCCTATAAAAATTAAATCCGTTTAAATAAAGTTGGTTCAAAATCCTTTAAACATGGCTGATGGTTTAGAAATTATCTTATAACCATGATTTGAACCAGTAATTTGTTTGAATATTAAAAAATCATATCTTCAATAATTTAGATAAATACACACATACATACCTTCATGCATACATGCTTAAGTGTGCAGTCATCAAAGACCATTCAATCAGTGTCTACACTAATAAACTACTCATGCTCTATCAATGATATTGAGCCCTTTGACTGATGGCTTCTACACAAGACATAGGCCACATTTTCTCTGTAGATTAATCTACGTATATATAATTATAAATAATTTACCATTTTTCAAAACATTATTGGTGCTATTTTTTTAATATTTTAGTTATAAACTAGTTCCTTGCAAGACATAATTAAATTAGTATTTGGTGATCAAGTCTCATAGGGAAATAGTAACACAGGGAGTTATATTTAAAAGAAAAACAAATTAAAGAGAGAGCAATGCACCAAAATTATTACAACAAAATGAAAAGTTAATTCTTTAATACCCCATTAAAAAATAAACCCAACAATAAATTAAAGCCCTAACAATTTCATGGTCGGGTTTGTCCCACCTCTTCAGGTGAGGATATCCTGGGGAACTTTATATAGCTATAGGACCAAGAGAACAAAATTTAATGAAACTTGTTTTTGTACATGGCATAAAATGACATAATGAATGACTTTTGTCAAGTGATTAACTGCAATGCGGGATAGGAATGCTAAGTCTTGTAATCTTATCCCCAGTAACCACTGCCTTCCATAGTTGTTGTCTGTTGCCCCATGTTTTGAACTATTGTTATGGCCCAGCAATGGGCCAAAATGATGGAACAAAATGCTGTCTCTGGAATATATACAACATATAAAAATCATGATAAACAACCATTTGTCTCAGTTCAATATGGTTGCTTTTATGTCCATTTGTATCATAGATCTTGAGATCACCATATCATTGGCTGCTGAAGTATGCTGTTACCAAATTTGGGGAAATCAGTATGTTGAGAATGTTTATTGTGGGGAGTAGGGAATACTGCTGCTGCTGAGACTGCTTATGACCATTTCAATTTTTCAAACCAACCTAGGAATCAACTTGCAATGTGTCTTAATGATGGACAAGCTTAATACAGTCAAAAAAGAAGGTGGTTACAACTAAAGGAGGCTAGGTCGTGCCTTCGACCAGCTGTACTGAAAGTGAGGATCCTCAGCCGTCATGTGATATCTCCTGAAGAGCATGCTAGCTTACAGGAATATATAGTGACTGACCAATTTCATTGTGGGGGATGTCAGGTTTCCTCACAACAACTATTAAACCTCTGGCCTGCTTTGGTAGGAGAAATTCAAACCTCTATCTTCAGCCACTTCTTACCTGGAACCATAGAGGCTGAATATTATATTCTTAAATAATGCCCTAACAATGTTATTTATCCCTGCTAATATACAACACCCACATCTCCGTTAATCTGAATGCCATAAAAACAAGTGAATCCATTTTGCAATTTGTTCCTTGACAGCTTTGACATTTATCATTGCCAAACAGATCCAATTTTTTTTTTTTTTTCACTCCGGCCATTCAATACCGTTTCAAAAATCAGATAATACCATTGTTTCTGGCCTTTTCCTTTTAGTAGATAATCGTTCAACATCCCGCCCCTTGCAGGAATGGTTTGGTTGTCTGCAACTGACAGTTGAGATGAAACTAAATATTCCAGCCTGAGAACCAAAGAAGCCAAGGTTGCCTTTCTGTTTCTTCCTTTCTTTCCACCAATAAACAGATTGTTTGTAAGAATGACAAGAGGAGGATGAGGAGGAGGACGATGAGGAGAAGGCGATCCAGGCCATTTCCTCCCAGCCAAGGAATCGAACCCCCACACACCCCTTCCCTGAGAGGATACCCCTCATCCAATAACACAAAGAAGTTCTTTCTCCAACCCTCATTCTCTTTTGCACTATCTCACCAACTCCCACCCCACCCCAAGTCCACTCCACAATGTAAATAAATAAATTAATATTTTTGTAACTGGCAATTGATTACTAATTAAAGCAGGAACAGGGCCATGCTTAGGGCCCCCGCGGACCCTGCAATTGCGGAGGAGATGCAAGCTCCCTAGGTGTCACAAGGCTCTTTGGCTTCACAAATCTTTAGTCATTCAAAAAATTACCAAATTAATTATTTGAATTAACAAGAAAATCCTTATCACACTTGAAATATACACCTATCTCTTTTTCTGTCTATCTCTCTTTCTCTCGATATATATATATGTATATGTATGTAAATATGTTCTTTGATCAAAGGGTCCAGTGTGTTAGGGGGGGCAACTTACCTTCTTATTATAAAGGGGGCCGCAAGACGCATTCTGGGACGGGGCCGCAAGGTGGCTAAGCACGGCACTGAGCAGGAAAAAACTTCCTCTGGTCAAAAAATTCTGAATTGAATCCAAGTTCTTCAACAAAAGGTCAAGATTTCTGTAATGATGATGATGATGATGGTGATAGAGGGGAATGTTGATGGCTATGATTATTATGATGATGAGATCAGTGATGTGATAATGGAGGAGGAGGTGGTGATGGTTAAGATGATTGTGATGATATTGTGTGTAAGGAAAATAATGATGATAATGGTGATAATTAGGATGATTGGGTTGGTGGTGATGGAGGTGAGTAGGAGGTGGGTGTTGGTGGTGTTGATGATGATTAAGATGATGGTAATAATGATGATGATAGTGGTGTGCAGAAAAGATGATGATGGTGATGATGGCCAAAGCAATGGCACTACAGCAGTGTTGTTAGTGGCAGGGATGGTGTCAGTGATGCTAGCATTGCAGATGATAATAATGTCGATGCTGTTGGTTGGGGTGGTAATGATGATGATGGCTATGGTAATTGCACTGACACCTGTGGTAATGGTGGTGATGATGATAATCAAAACCAACAAAGATCTGCAACTCCCAAAGACTCTGCAACATCCCTCCTCTACTATCCTCGTAGAATGCACTCTGCAGACCTTTTATCCTCAAAATGCCAAATTGCCCCACCCTAACATCCTAAAGACATCTATCAAAGATTATATATCTATATACATAAAAATGTAACTGTTGGTTCGTTTAGCATAAAGATACATAAAATTTACAAAATCAATTTTATTGAAATTTTGTTTGAGTAACTCATTAGAATCAGAGAGAGTTTCTGTGTTGTCAAAAAAAAAAAAATCAATATATATAAAAAGTTAATTTTATTTAAAGTTTTTTTTCTCCGAGTTCTTCTGAGCACGGGCTCAGCAAAAATAGAAAATTCTACTTCCGGTCTTCAAAGGAATGAAAGAAAGACGCATTTAATTTTAATCTTTACTGATGAGTTTTCATTTTATTATTTAATCAAATTTATCGAGGAGTTATCTTTTTATTAATTAATCAATTTTTTTTCTTTCTTTGCTATTTAAAATATCCAATCAATTTTTTTCATATAAATTTCTTTTGAAGACATTTTAGCTATTTTGCTTATAACAACAACAACACTTTTACATTCATCCGAATTTTTTTTTACCCCTCACTAATTTTTTATCCCACAGTTTAATATTTGAAACATTTCAAATCATTTTTTCTGATTTTTAATTATTTTTTAGTCTAAAAAAAAAAGTTTGGCATATTATTCAATTAAGTCTTTTCATTTTAATTTTCTTTGTTCACCTCCTCACTAATTTTTAATATCCTTCAACAGTTTTTTAATGTAAAAAACTAAACAACACTATTAACAATTAAAAAATATAAAAACAACTCACATTAATCATTAATTGAGAGTTTTCTGATTTTTAATTTAATTCCTTTTTTAGCATAAAAAAACACTCATTGACTACTCACTGAAAATATTCAACAAAATTGCTATTTTTCAACCCCTTATGAGGTTAAAAAATATTTCTCCCCTCACAGACTCCTTACTTTATACAAATGTTTTTGCCATAGACTCCTTATCTTATAGAAATGTTTTTGGCATAGAGCTCTTACCTCATAGAAATGTTTTGCCATGGACTTCTAACTTCTAACTGATTAAAAATGTTTTGCTATGGACTCCTAACCTCAAAAACACGTTAAAAAGTATCAGATGTGTCTAAGGTTTGATATGCCATTAAATAAAGAAATCCTATAAAATGACTTCAATTGATTTTCTTACAGAATTCAAAAGCTTTCAAAACCAATTTCTATTTTCCCCCAACATAATCGGTGGTGCTACTAACCCCACTTCAACACCTTTATGCTTGTTGACACACCTCCTTACACCTGCACACACCTGCATCTTTAACATTCATAAAATTTGAATGATCAGCAAGTTTTTCCAATTTACTTACACCAATTCTTTTTTTTTGTTTTTCCTATTTTTTTTGTTTTTCCTATTTGATAATTGTCTTTCTTTCCTCCCTTCAGCCAAAAACGAACGTATTTCGAGGATGAAAGAGCTCGTCTTAAGTGTTGAATCGAAAATGTCTATTATTACAAAATGGCAGAAAGGATGAAAGAGAATCTGGATGATACAGAAGACATACGTCTTGTTGCGATCGCGATGGGGAGCAGAAGGGTGTTATCAAGGTTGGGGTTGGGGCTAGTGTCGGCAAGGTTATTGTTATGCTAGACTTACCTCCCCTTTCATAATGAACTCTTCTAAATAATATAAGTCGTACACAAGGGGAGAGTCTGGAGTTGTTGTGATGGGCTTATTTATCCTTTTATATACACACTTGGGTGTCTCTATATATCTGTGTATGATTCAGTTTGTATGTACGTGCATGTGTGTGTGTTTCTGTGTGTAAGTAAACACAAAAAAACATAGTATCAACAATATGAGTCAACAATTTAGGTCACCTGAGGAAGATCGAAGAGTAATTCGGTTGAAATGTAGTGATACGGAGAATAATGAGGATGAGGACAATAGTCGAAATAACGCTTGTAGAATTTATGATGCTTGATCTCAAGGATTCTGAAAAATGATAAGGATGAGGACAATAGTCTAAATAACCTTTTGTTATTTAGTACTCAAAACAATATTTACTCTCATTATTTTCATTGAATTATGATACAAATATTAGGTCTCCTTGCTAGATTAAATCTTACATGAATAAATCCAAAATGAAAAATTTTTCTTATGAAATATATATTTGAATCAATGAATATAAATAAATCCATTAGAAATTTTGTCTTTCTTTCATTTCTTATGAGATTTTATCTTAAAGGTTTTCAAAATTAAATTTGTTTCATGTTACCTTTCCCCAAAATTTCACTTTTGTTATAAAAGAAAAAAAAAATCATTTTAAAAACAAAATCTAAAAACCAAGAATCCAAAAAATCAAAATCAAAAGAAAAAACCCGCCATTTTTCAAGCAGACATTTTAGATTTTTTTTTCTTCTTTTTTTTTTTCTTTTTGTTCGAACATTTTGTAATCCATTTTACTTGTATAAGGTTTTTCATTTATTAAAGATAAGGTCACGCTAGTGTTAAGACGTGAATTCTACCCAAGCGATCCTCTTTATTCACTGTGAACAATTTATCACACTGCACGTTTTCTGTGTTCATCTTTTCAGATTATGTCTTTCGTTTTAAATTAGATTTTCACAAAGCAAACTTCTTCCTCTCTTGACAACATAGACATGCAGTTTATTAAAAAAAAAAAAAACTTGAAGGACTTTAGAACTGCTTGAATAAAAGGCAATGAGTTTTAAAAGAAAGTTTTGAAATCAAATTCCTTTTTTTGGGGAAATCATAATTTATTCACAAATGTATGGCATAACTTGTCAAAATAGGATGAGAATTGCATTTGCCACTTGAAATGGCGTCATCTAATTTCTCTTGGCGGTCACTCGTGTTCAAGTATGACTGTCCTCCGTCTTGGTCCATGTGGACCCTTTCGGAAGGAGGCCTGTGCGTGATGTCTTTTTACATGGAGAGACTGATGCACCTGCAGTCACCACACGGCCCATAGGCAGAGGAAGACCTGGTTCCAATGGCATGGAGAGAACCACGACGACTGGAGGCCATCCTCTGTTGCAGCCTTTTTCGCCTTCAGTGCCTTTGTGTCACTGTGGACATCATCCACCACATCCATCGTTGACATCTTGCACTATTTAACCCATAACTGGGGGGAAAATAGGGCTTCATACCTTTCCCAAGGGTGTTAGTTGACATGTTAACGCAGACGGAATAACTTGGATTCGAACCCGCGTGGTACAGTTCCGAAGTCTGATTGTCTATCCACTGGGCCGCGTCGACTGCCAAATGGCGTCATGACAGGTTTCTACCTAGTAGCACTCTAAAGAATTCATTTGATCCATCATGACTTAACCTTTTAAAACCTATTAAGTTGCTCCAAATGTTTGAAAAAGAATGTCCAGAATTCTACGGTTCAAAGCCAGATCAATGGTACTTTCGCCAGATCTCAGAGCTTGCAGATTGATGGCAGAAAGTATTGGAAAATAATGGTCTTTATTTTGAGGAATAATTTTTCTTGTTCTTGCTATTACTTGGTAAAATTTCAAAGTATTTACGTACTTTTGTGATGACCTTATAGTAATATAAGTTCAAATTCTAGTCAGTTTTGTTATAATTACAAATATTACAAGAAACTGGGAAGAGGTATGAAACACTTTATTTTCTCAACCATAAATTCATTTGTATAATTACTCTTTTTTGTGTGGATTGAACTGATAGTTTAAGTTTATATGAACAAGTTGTAGCCATCTGGGATGAGTAATAATGTGGTATTAAAGTTTTGAGCCACGAGGCCCCAGATTGGAAGATTAATCATGCTGTAATATCTCTGTGGACATCATTTGATTAAGGTAAATTGTTGCAGAATGATATTTAAATTTGAACTGTAATAGAATTTGTTTTAACCTTTCTATTTCTTTCTCTCTCACTCTCCCCTTCTTCCTCTTTTCTCTATTGCTATTTCTCTTTTTTCTCTCTTTTTCTATATATCTCTCTCCATATATTTATATATATAAATAAATTATAGTTCTTGTGAAGTATCATATGATATTGATAATAAATATAATGTTTATCAAGGCTAAAATAATGTATTAAAAGTTATCAGTCAATTATATTTTGGAGCTATGATGTCCATGACACAACGGCACTGAAGGTGGATTAAGGCTGCAACAGAGGATGGCCTCCAGTCGTTGTGGTTCTCTCCATGCCAATGGAACCAGGCCCTCCTCTGCCAAGAGGCTTTGTGGTGACTGCAGGTGCATCAGTCTCTCCACGTTAAAAAACACCACGCTGCAACAGAGGATGGCCTCCAGTCGTCGTGGTTCTCTCCATGCCAATGGAACCAGGCCCTCCTCTGCCAAGAGGCTTTGTGGTGACTGCAGGTGCATCAGTCTC
>JAUZSX010155304.1:0-17012 GCA_034780655.1 Idiosepius hallami
CAGTAATCACTGCCTTCCGTAGTTGTTGTCTATCGAACCGCGTTTTTGTGACCAAGTAAATCCCTCTGGCCGACTTGAGACTATTTCATTTATCTTTATGATTTATATTGTTTCAATGATTTTGACTAGGATTTGAACTCACGTACTACGATTCCAGACCCCGAGCTTTTACCAATGCTCCACCGTCGCTGCCCATTTCTTCCCTGATATAATTGTCTCATAAAACGCATTTGAGTGACTAGTAAGTAATTTTGTGAAGTCAGGGTTCTAAGGTAAATGATTATAAGAGAATACTTTTTATTTGATTTCATTTAATTGCCTGTGATAGTCGTGTAATCAATTCCCCTAAACAGCCATCCAGAAGGCTCCGATGATTTAAAATGAATTCATGATAAATAATTGTTTCGGATTTGGTAGATGTAATTTAGAAGATAAAAGAAAATTTAGATAATTTGAAAATTATTTATGACATTTTCTTGTTTGATGTCAGTTAGACACTTTGAAGTGTAATTATTTAATCTTTTTAAAAAATGCAACCGCACTCGCGCAACTCTGGGGTCATCTTTTGATAATGAGGTTAAACGTCAACTTAAGTACATCTGAAAAACGGTTTTAAATTACAATAATCAAATCAACAATCGATTAAAAGTCTTATACACTCTTGAAAGTGTTGAAAGGGAATAAAAATCTTTATAATTATAATAATTAGGGCTGGGACAATATGCCTTTATTAATAATTTGAACCCCGATATATCAAAATTACAAAGTAGTCACTCAGAGCCGTTAAAATAAAGGAACATATCCAGAACATTGGTGTGTCTGTTCTTGCCTTATGTTGTAAGGGCCGATATATTATAAATATATTCTTTAATCCAAAGAATTAAAAGAATATTTTTGGGGCTATTTCACTATTTTGTAAAAAAGGTTTCTTTTAATTTTGTAATTATTAGTAGGGTTGTCACAAAATATTTTAATAATACTTTGGGCCCTTTATGGCCGATTTATTGGCCCCGGTGACGTAAGGCAAAAGAAAACACGCCAATATTTTTGCCCTAATATCTACCTCTAATATAACGACCCTGAATGATTACTTGATAATTTTGATAAGTCGGGGTCCAAAGGTTTAAAGAATATTCTTGTCACAGCCCTAACAATAATATACTTTTTTAGGGGTGGAGCTTTCCACTTATTTAGAAAATGAAGATGTTTGTACACACAGTGCTTTTTTTTAACCCCTTCGATCCTAACTTACCAAAATTACCTAGTCACCCAGAGCGGCTATATTGGAGAAACAGATTTTGATTTAATACAAGTTGATATATTTATTTCTTTTAAACGGTTAACATATAATTGAAACAACGAGACGGTCTTCAATCGGATGGAGCTTATTTGTAGTTTAATTGAAACGGTAAGGACAGGTTACAGAAGTTAAAAACATAATTGACATATATTCCTGATAATATTATAGAGTTGTCCATGTTATAACGGTGATCTACATATTTTTTCTTCATTCCTTTAATAAAACAATCGAATAAAAATTTGAAGAACTAAAACGTTATCCTGGTTTAAGAAATTAAAATAGATTTGATTTTCTTTACTCGACAGTAGAATTTATAGTAGGACACAGGATTTAAATACATTAGATCACAAACAAACAGAAAAAGACGAAAATATTATGAACAGTATCGGTCTAGCCTCTTGTTAAATCAACGTATTTTTAAAGTTCGAAAACAAAAGGCAAAACAAAAAATTAAAAACAAAATTTTATATAATAAAAAAAAAAAGAGTGAAAAATGGATTTTTTTAATGATAAATAAAATTCAACGTTTTAAGATTTCCATTTATATATATAAAAATTTTAAAAAAGATAAAAGATTATAATAGAAGTAAAGGTTGTAACATAAAATAAGTTTTAAAAATAGATTTTTAATTTCATTTTCATAAAGTAAAATTTCTTCCGTGTAGTAAAACTAATGTTTTCCATCGGAAATGAAATAAAACATTGAGATATATATATCTCAATATTGAGAAGGGAAAAAAAAGTCAAAATTCATTCGTAGTCGGTTTTATAAAGAGTTTCGGTGATCGTCGTGTAGACTTCAATTATCAACGGATCTTCAAAGTAAACGTTTATTTTTCAGGTGGATTTGTCATGCCCCCTTGTTATAAAGTACAAGACTAGTACTAAAATAATAATGTTTAAACCAATTGTAATTATAATTATGCCAGTTAGTTTTATATTTTGGGGAAATGGAATACTAGCTCCCTCACATAAACCATATCTAAGTAGATTGCCTAATGCTCGGGCAGCCTCCAGATACCCTACAACTTGGTTTGGTTCTTCCTCTACAATAATTTGGCTGTAGTCCCGAACAGCGCCTGGATCCTCCATGTCAGCAACCGAGTTGTTTCTCCCATTACCGTGTTGATTTTCTCGTTCTACGAGAGAGTTGATACCAAAATCAGCAAATGACTGGTACCACCAAGCCCAATCTGGATCACCTCGAACCAATTCTCTTTCACCAATTTTATCCCAATTTTCAACTCCTGTTCTTTGATTACTCCCATCAAAAGAAGCTCCTTCTCCAATCGATAGTCTTTTAATTCCAATCCCCGTCTGAACTCCAGCTTTTGGAGTCTCGTCGGTTTTATTTACTGCATCGTCATAATTTAATCTATCTTTAATTTCAGGATCTTTGGTAGAATTCGTGTAGAAGTCGGCTCTAAATTCAAGTTTATTACCATCTTCAACGTAAAAATATTTATCATCACTTTCCAGATATAAATCTTTGCCAATTTCCTCGGGTACTTTATATCTTATTTTTGCATCAAACCCTCCTTTACCAAAAACAACTAAGCCATCTCCAGAAGCAGGTTTCGCACCAGAAACATCGTTAAGTGTTTGATTACCATTACATACAGGGTCTTGAAGTTCTAAGGCTTCCGTATCCAAAGTCTCGACAACGAATGATCTATCACTTCCGCTAATATTGACATTTATACTCTGGTCTGGTTCCCGATCATTAGGAATCTCTTCATTATCTCGTTCTGACTCAATATTTAATTCACTATCTCGAAATGAAGCTTGCAAAAAGCCTGGTTCAGAGTCATGTTCATTAGAATTACCATCGTCTGTAGAAACTGTGTGATCGTTAGTAGAATGTCTCTTTTTCGTACTTTCCTTGAAATTACCGAGCATATCCATTGCAAGGGTGACACCGATTAAAACGAAAATTAAAAACTTCATGCTTCACGAGTTAAAAATTGCGATGACAGAAACAGAATTGATTTTTATACCAGAATTTCTGACGTGAATTACGTTGGAATATTTCATTTCTTTACGAATAAGAATATAAGAATAAATAAAATATGCTATTAACGTTGGGAAGGGGTACAAGGTCAACTATAAAAACAAACCGAAATTTTGTACTTTTAAATTTAAATGTATTCATTGAGAAAATTAATTTTATCCTGCTTTCAAACATTATACCATATAGTAATCTTCGCTTCAAAATGAAAAAGGTTCATTTAGGATTTTTTTAAAATTAGGATTAGTCCATTGAGTAAATTTGGTATTTGATATGCATGCTTTTTGTGACGATGAATGTATTTATTATTAGGACTATCGAAAGGCGTTGAAAGATTTGATTAATATTAAAACTATCTTAATCCTTAGAACCCTGATATAGTAAAATGACAAACCAGTCACTCATATGTGATCTAATAGACAAACTCATGAGGGGGAAAATATAGATGTGTCTATTTTTGCCTAAGGTCACCAGGGCCGATACATCGACCTTTTAGGGTCAAAACTGTTAATCTTGACTCATAAGCGTTTAACAGATTAACAAATAAGGGGTAATAGTCTAACGCTTTCTTTTAACCCTTTGAACATCGACTTATCAAAATTACCTAGTAGTATCTCAGATTTGTTATATTAGAACATATTAAAGCCAAAATATTAATGTGTCTTCTTTTGCCTTATGTTGTCAGGGCCGATATACCGATATGCCTCTTAGGGTCCAATAGGGGATTGAGTCACAATTTGTATCAAACAGATTTGGTTTGACAATCACACGAGACGCTATTTCAAAGTCTATCTCGAAGCGTTTAAAAAAAAACGCACAACGATATTTCCTCTCTAAACCTTTTGATCCTAACTTAACAAAATACTAAGTAGTCACTCAGTCGTTATATTAGATGAACATATTAGGGCCAAAATATGGTTGTGTCTTCTTTTGCCTTTATGTTGATGTTTATGTCTGATATATCGGCCTATTAGAGTCCAAAGGACTAGTATAGTCGTCTAATAGAATGCATCTGAATAACTTGTTGGTAATTTTGCTTTGTCAGGATTCTAAGGTTCAAACTGGGTATACCAAATGGGAAAAGAACCAAAGCATTCTTCAAATGTAGCGAAGAATTGGTTTGTAGGACATAATGAGATTATTTTGGCCATTCACTTGGTATCAATCCATTCAAAATTTTGTGGAGAGAGCTGATAGTTAGAATAAGCCAAAAAAAATTTCTAGATTATAACTTATATAAGTACAGAGGATAAATTTAAAATTCTTTTCAAAATGTTCCACAACCTAATTGAGAACTATATTTAATCCTGAGCATCCTGACTTACCAAAATTACTAGTCACTCAGAGTCGTTCAATAAGAGGACCATACTAGTACCGAAATATCAGTATGTCTTTTTTTTGCCTTAGGCCACTAGGGCCAATATATCGACTCTTTAGAGTTCAAAGGCTGTTCTATTAAAGAACCATGTAAAAGCCAAAATGTAGGTGTGTCTTATTTGGCCTTAGGTAGCCAGGGCCGATATACCAGCCTTTTAGGGTTTTAAAGGGTAAAAAAACAAAAGAGGCTTACACGCACTGAGAAAAAAGAACGTAAGAATGGCGAAATGATTGATTGCTTTATTCCGTAGATTTTTTATTCATGTCTTTGTATAGTCATTTTCGAATGACTATTTTGAATCTATCTTTGTAAGTGGGGGAAATAAGGAATAGAAATATTCAGTATGTATCAAATACTTGTGGTCACTATAGTATACTGTATACTATAGTATAATGTATGAAAAAAGTCAAAAGGAAAAAAAAAATTTTTTTTTTGGGGGGGTGGCATAGTTACAGATAAATGCTTCAAAATTGTAGTTTATGGGACCAAATACATGTATGCTTACAATCATTGTCAAGAGAAAACAGTTTTTTTTAATCACTAATTTTCTTAACCCTTTGAACTCTAAAAAGGGTCGATATATCGGTCCTAGTGACCCAAGGGAAAAAATGACATACCGATATTTCGTTAGTTATATGGTCTTATAGAACGACTAAGTAACCATTTGGTAATTTTGCCAAGTCAGGGTTTAAACGTGAACAAGAACCGGGAGTAGAAATAATCCATATATTCTAATTAGAAAAGAAACAATTCTAAAATGATTCCCCTTTTATTCGAGAAGGGTAAATATCGATATGCCGTTAAACAAAAAAAAAGGCAAACCTTTCATGGGATGCTTATCCAGAATCCAGAAAAAAAAAACAAGGAAAACTCATTCAAATGCTAAAATTTCAAATTTATTTATATTAAAAAGAATCACAATGAGGTTAAAAAATGATGTGTTCATTTGTTTATCAAACCTTTGGATCCTAAAAGTCCGATATATCGGCCCTGGCCACCTAAGGAGAAAAAAAGTCACTAAAATTTTGTCATATAAGAGAACGACTCTAAGTAAAAAAAATTGGTAAAATTTGCGAAGTCTGGGTCTAAAGGATTAAAAATGTATTTTAAAAATATATTGTAATTATTATTATTATTATTATTATTTCATTCATTCATTCATTCATTCAGGATAACGTTAAATTAACGAGAAAAGGTTTTGTCAAATTTCGCAATTTAACCTGGAGTGTTTTGTCTTTAATTTTATTTAAACAGTATTAGATTCCATCAGTTGAGATTTAGTCTTCACAACATGAAGAGTGTGTGTGACAATTATGTACATATATTTAAGCACAAATACAGACTTCGGTAAAATGCTTTTTTGTTAAGTTTTTGCGGAACTTTAAGTAGCATATTGAAGAGAAAGTGATTTTTTGTTTATTTTACGGTGTATCAACTTGGGTTATTTATGTTCAAAGTTTTGATGTTGAAGTTATTCAATAAAATCAGTTATTTAGATAAATTTTGTATATTTTGGCAGAATTTCATCATTCACGCATGTTTTATTGAAGATTATCTTGATTATTCTTTTTATGATCTTTGGGTTTTTTTCCTGTTTTCTCACAAGATCTTTTATGGAAAAATCAGGGAAAATATTTTTTTTAAATATCAACAGCAAAAAAACAATTCACCTAGAACAATAAGAAAAAGAGGAAAAAAATCACATCACTAACATGAATGTAGCAACCCTGACGATGGTTAATGGAGACCAAAAATGTTCGGTAAACTAGGGTACGTTATACGAACTCTGGGCCCCATAGATCTTTTAAGAAAACAGGAAAAAACCCAACGAAAGATCACAAAATGAATCAAGATCATCAATAAAACATGCATTAGACAAATTTGTGCAGAATGTTAGATTTTTCTCGTTAGAAGTTTTTTTTCGTTTATTAAAAATTTAAAAAGCAAATTAGATTTTATTTATCTCCTGTTTATCCAAAAATTAAACTAAATTTATATGAAAATTGTTTTATATCTTTTAATCACTTAGGATACACTATTAACCGTAAAGGTTAGACATATCGGCCAAAGGCAAAAGAAGACATGCAGATGTCAACATGAATATGGTCCTCTTATAGAATTACAGTGACCAGGTGGCCGTTTTGCCAAGTCAGGCTTTTAAGGACTAAAGCAATGAGCTCTTCAAGGAATGGGGGATAATTTGCAATTTTATTGAAAAGTTTAAGACAGTGGACAGGACCCGGATTCGTAATTGGTTTATATCACTGGTAATAGTAATAATATATATATATAAAATCATTGTTATAACGGTTATAGATACATAATTTTCATTGATGTAATTTAAAAAAATAAAAAATGAAAATAAAATAAGAAAAAGGGAATGAAAATTTGAAGCGGTTAAATCGTATCCTATTCTTAGAAATTGGAATTGCAGATTGGATTTTTCTTTTCGGTTAAGCGTGGAATTTATAACCAGACATAGGATGTATATACATTACTTAAATTACAAACGAAAAAAAAAAAGAAGAAAATGTTACGAGCTGTATCGGTAACTAAGAGTAATAGCTCGTCTGTTATTAACAGAAAAAATAAAATTATATTAACACAAAACAAAAGTTCGAAAACAAAAAATACTAAAGTGAAAAATTAAGTTTATGAAGATTATGATAAAAGTGAAAAGTTGTAACATTAGAATAGTTTTGAAAATTAAAGACTTAATTTCGCTTTTTATAAAATGTCATAGCTTAGTAAAAAAAGTATTTTCCATCGAAAATATTATAAAACATCGATATGTATATAAACATTGAGAAAGTTTAAAAAAAATTTTAGTCAAAATCGATTCGTAGTCCGTTTCAAAGTGTTTCATTGAGAGTCTTGTAGTCTTCAATCATTAATTGATGTTTAATATAAAGATTCATTCGTTAGGTGGATTTGCCAGTTCCCATTGTTATAGAAAAATATAGAAATAATAAAAAGAGAATGAAGCCAATAATAACAGTTATAATAATGCCAGTTAGTTTCATTCTATTGTTGCGTAATTCAAGACTAACTTCCTCTATACGATGTCTACATCGGTGGCCAAATGCTCGGGCTCTTTCGATATATCCAACTTCTTTATTTGGTTCTTCCTCTATTGCAACTTGGGTGAAGTCCCTCACAGCATCTTGATCTTCACCCTCACTAACGTGAAGGATGTCCGGATCCTCTGCGTCTCCGACGGTGCTGCCAGCATCAACACCGCTTAGATCCTCATCTTCACCAAATGGGCTGCCGACATCAACACCACTTTGATCCTTACGATTACCCAACGGAATGCCGGAACCAAGAACGCCTAGGTCCGCTGCGTCACCAACGGTACTGCTAGCGCCAACACCGCTTGGACCCTCACTTTCGTCAACAGGGCTGCCAGGATCAAGAACGCCTGCATCCATTGAGTCTCCAATGGGGCTTCCGGAATAAACACCGCTTAGATCTCCACTATCACCAAATGGGCTGCTGGCATCTGGGTCTGCTGCGTCACCAACGGTACTGCCAGCACCGACACCGCTTAGATCCTCACTATCACTAAATGAGCTGCGTGTATCAAAAACGTGTAGGTCTGCTGCGTCACCCTCAGCACTGCCAATACCAGTATCGCTTGGATCCTCACCAATGTGACTGCCGGGACCAACAGCGCCTGGATACTCTCGGTCATCAACGGAGCTATCATCCCTAAAATGAAGTTCACTTTGTCCAGAAAGATGCTGGTGGCCAGAATTAGTAAAAGTGCTGTCCCACCAAAACCAATTCGGATCCCATTGAACTTTTTTTCTTTCATCCGTATTTTCAACAATTCCATTCTCCGTTTGGTGTTCAACAATTGGATTCTCGTCAATTTCATTATCTACATCATAATCTAATTTTTCCTTGCTTTCTGGATTTCGATCTGGTTCCGAAAGCTCGGTAGGATTCTTATTTAAATCTTTGCCAACTTTCTCTGGCACTTCATATCCCTTTCCGCCATCATACTCTCCCGTACCAACAATAACTAGACCCTCTCCAGAAGAAGCTTCAGCGGCAGCAACATCACTTAGGGGTGGGTTGTCATTAAATTCAGGGTTTCGAAGTCCTAATGCTTCCGTATCCGAACTTTCTACAACGGATGATCTATCACTTCCCCTCTCATCGACATTTATGCCCTGACCTGCTTCTAGATCCTTCTGAACCTCCTCGTTTTCTTGTGCCGACACAACATTTGATTCGCTATCTTGAAATGAAGCTTCCGAAGAACATGATTGCAAGGAGCCGGTTTCACGGTTTCGTTCACATGAATCTGTATTTTCGTTTGAATACCTTTTTTTGGTACTTTCTTTAAAAGTACCGTGCTGGTTTATAGCCAGGGTTGCAGCTATAAAAATAAGAATTAAAAACTTCATGCTTCAGTTAAAAATCACAACAACAGAAACTAAATGAAACAAAACCTAAAAAATTGTATTTTTATACACGAATTTCCTTCGCCCCAAAACTGGCATAAATTACTTTGGAAGATTCCATTTTTAAATGGATGTTAAAATAACATGTGTTATTAATATTCAGACGGGGAGTACTAGGTTCGTCATAAAAACAAATAAAATTTTATTTTTGTTTAAAATTTATTTATTGAATAAATTTTATCCTGCTCTCTACTTTTAGGCCATTTGTATGCCGCGCTATAAAAATGAAAAATATTCATTTCGACTTAGGATTAGTCCATTGAGTAAATGTGGTATTTTGGTGATTGCAGTATGTTATGATGATGGATGTGTGTATATTATAAGATGTGAATGGGTTGTGAAAGTGTCTAGTTAAGGTAAAAGAGAATAGCTTTGAGAACAGCCCGAATAGTTCCCCCTTGCTAAACTGGCTTTGTGCCAAAACCCTTTTTGTATTTTTGTATTTTGAGTAAATATGGTATTTCATATGAATGTTATGTTTTTGTTTTTTGTTTTTTTTTGTGTGTGTGTGTAGGATGAATATATTTATTATACGACGTAAATGGCCATGAAAGGTTCTAGTTAAGTTTTTTTAAGATTGTTGATAACCAGCCCACAGGATCCCCTTCACAACTAGCCTTTGCCTATTTTCTTATTTTTAATCTTGTTTGCTTGTTTTGCTTTTAACGGCATATCAATCTTTTTAAGGGATTTTAATGATTAGAACAATTACTTTTAATTTGATTTGATTTGTAAAATATAATTTTATAAGCACTTTCTTTTTAATAAAACAAGTTGTAGCTAGTTAATCCATTGTTGGAAGGAAGATCGGGATTATACCTTTCCCAAGGGTATTAGTCGATATGTCAACGTAGACGGAACGACTAGGTTTTGAACTTGTGTCCTGTGATTCTAAAGCCCGACTGCCTATCTACCGCTCCATCAGTCTTATATGGTGCAGGATATATAGATAATGTTATTAACATGTAAACTGTTTACAAAGGAATCTAGTTTATGATAAGTAAAGTCATGCGTTGACCGTCTTTACTCTTTTAGAATTCATAAGAAATAAATTTAATCCTTTGGACCCTAAATGGCCGATATATCGGTCCTGGTGACTAAAGGCAAAAGAAGACACACCGATATATAAGCCCTAATATGGTTCTGTAATACAGCGGCTCTGAGTGACCAGATGATAATTTTGCTTAGTCAGGGTCAAAAGGGTTAAATCATTCTTTGTATCGGGTTGGCAACTAAGTTCCCACCGTTTGTTTAAATTTCTAATCCCTCTCTTTTCCTCTCTTTTATACCTTCTTTCTCTCTCTTTTCCAACTAAAATACTCACACTCTCTCTCCCTCTCTAATTCTGTATTACACACACTCCTTTGTTTTCTCACCTCTCTCACACACACACACTCACCCTCTCTTAGTCTTAACATTTTTCCCGAAATGAAAACTAAAAGTAAATAGATTTAAATAAAACGGCAAGAACTTAGTTGCCAGCTCTTTATTTGTCTTAACTTTTCTCTTGAAATGAAAACTAAAAGTAAATAGATTTAAATAAAACGGCAAGAACTTAGTTGCCAACCTCATAGAATAATCAATACCTGCATTATTTCTATTCCCGATTAATGTTAATAAGAATTCATGATTTTTTTCAAAGTGTTAAAAACCTGAAAGTGATTGTAACTATATATTTATTTATAAGCCGCGAGGTTAGAGCATTGGTAAAAGCTTGAACCCTGGATTCCAGTCAAAACCATTGCATTTACCTTTAGCTGCCTCGGGTAGATGAAACTCGTTAACTTGGGAAAGGATCTCATCTATGTGAAAGGGCAATACTGAATGCAAAAAGCCCAGGCACACATAGCACGTAAAAATGGCTTTGTGCCTAACTTGGGATGGTGCTCGGTAAATATCATATATATATATTTAGTCACATACACTACAATTTTGAAGCATTTACCGTCACGCCACGTACTCCTTCTGAAACTGGATAAAATTGATTTCTGTTACTAGTTAAGTCTTATCAGACCAAATAACGTTATTCTGAAACATCGTAGAAAATTATTTGCAAACTCAAGTCGCCTGTTAACTTTATTTAATTTTTCATAAGGTATTTTCCTCGCTCTATATTAGTTAGGAATTCTTCCTTTGCAATGCATTAGCCAATGAACATTTTGTAAATTTAATTCCTACTATTTCTAGTTATTGTATTGGTTTTTGTCTTGTAATTTGAGGAATAGTTAAAACATTTCTAGTTATTTGATACCTTATGCGATATATTCGATAGATCTAGAACTTTTTTTATAAAGAGAAGAGATTTTAAATTCCTTTCAAAATATCCCACAACCTAATTTCGAATTATAACAAATGGTTTCATGCAGTGACCAATACGAAATACGCAGTGAAATATTAAATATTTTTTCATTTGAATCTTGCCTTACTTATCAAAATTATTAAATAGTCACTTAGAGCCGTTACATTAGAGGAACATATTAAAACCAAAATATCTTTTTTGGCTATTGTTTTCAAGGCCGATATATCGGCCTCTTGGGGTCCAAAGGAAATTTGTCTACTGAATACTTTTTTATCGTAGAACTTTCATACATTTCTATGTATAATCATTTTAGAATAATTAAGTTGACTTCGGTTTTGATTTTCTCTTTGCAAGGGTGAGGAATATTAAAAAATAATTAAAAATAATATAAAAATATTAACAAATAATAAAAAAGCAAAAAAAAATGACGGTAAAAAATTGATATGCAGGGTCCAAAAAAACAATTACAAAAATTCATTGAAAAGTCAACATTTCGACATATCTTTGGTGACCTAGGGCAAAAGACGACGCTCTGATATTTTGGCCTTTTATATGGTCTCCTAACAAAACGGCTCTAGTCGACGGGTTGGTTAGTTTGCTAAGTCAGGGTCCAAAGGTATAAAAATATGAAATTCACTGTGGTTAACCATTTTGACCCTAAGAGGCCGATATATTGGCCATGACAACATAAAGCAAAAGAAGACACGCCAATATTTTTGCTTACCGTTAGAACCCCGACTTTGCAAAATGTCTAACTAGTTACCCAAACGTGTTCTATAAGATGACTATATTAGGGAGAAAGTATTAGTGTGTCTTTTTTGCCTTAAATCACCAGGGGCGATATATCGGCCCTGTAGGGCCGAAAGAGTTATGTTCTTCTGATATAACGATTCTGAGTGACTACTTGATAATTTAGAGAAGTCGGGGTTCAAAGGTTAAATAAAAGCAATATGCCTTCACCATTCGTTAGAAACTAACAATTTAAAATCTTTAACCCTCTAAACCCTAAAGAGCCGATATATCGACCCTAAGGACAAAACAAAATAATGCACCCCGATATTTTGACCATATGTTTCTTTTTATGTAATGGCTGTGACTACTTGGTAAATTTGATAAATGAGGATTCAAAGGATTAAGAAAAAAAAAACTTTATTTAAATCTTAGAACCCTAACTTGCGCAAAATGACCAATTAGTCACTCAGATGCGTTGTATAAGACGGCTATATAAATAATAAAATATTGCTATGTCTTTTTGCTTTAGGTCATTAGGCCTGATATATAGTTTATAAGGTCGACAGAGTTAAAAAAAAAACGTTTAAAATTATTCATTAACATATACGTTAAATAACCAAGAAAAGTTGTAAATTTCGCAATTTAATCGGAAGTGTTCTGTCTTATTTTATTTGGACTGCATTAGATTCCATCTACGTCTAAACAGTCGAGAAAGATTTTCATAATCATTCCCCAAATCATGCGTAGTGTGTGTGTTTAATGTATACTTCGTTTAATCCTTTGAACCCTAAAGGGCCGATATATCAGCCCAGATAACATAAGGCAAAAGAAGACATGCCAATGTTTTGAGCCTAATATATTATACTAATATAATTGCTTTGGGTGACTACTTGGTAATTTTAATAAGTTAGGGTCAAAAGGATTAAAAACAAACTTAAGTGCTATTTTGAATTTTGAGTAGCATGTTTTAAAAAGATGGTAGCTGTAAATTCTTTTCGTTTATTCAAAGGTGTGTTCACCTAGCTTATGTATTTTAAAACAAGATTTGAGGTTGAAGTTATTCAATGAACTAAGATATTTAGATAAATTGGCACAGAATTTTAAAATGTCTTCAGAAGTTTTTCTTTTAAAGATTAAAGAATTCTTAAAGAATTTAAAAAGAGAACAAGTAAATTAGATTTCGTATCTTCTGCTTAGCAAAAAAACATTAAGATAAAATTTAGTTTCCAATAAATAGAATTGATACCTTTTTTTAAGTTAGGCTATACTATTAAAAACATTGAGGTCTTTTTAGGGATTGAGCTAATTTGCAGTCTAATTGAAAGGGCAAAAAGGGACAGGTGAACTAACAAGGTTTTGTCAAATTTTGCAATGTAATCTGGAGTTTTCAGTCTTATATTTCGACTACATTAGATTCCATCTGCTTTTAGACAGTTGAGATTTATCCTAAAAGTCGTTCATAACTTTACTAGTATTTGATTTTGCACTAGGTATAAATATATAAGCACACATAAATTTAATAAAATTCTATTTTTAGTTTTTGCAAAAATGAGTAGAATATTAAAAGAAAAAGGCGATTTTTTGTCTATTTTACAGTTTATAAACTTGGGTTATTTTGAACAAGGTTTTGATTTTGAAATTATTCAATAAAATCAGTTTAGATAAACTGGGGCAGAATTATAAATTATGATTATGTCCGGAGACGTTTCTTTCATTGCTAACATTTTTTAAAGAATTTAAAAAGAGAACAAGCAAATTAGATTCTTTATTCTCTGTTTAGAAAAAATATAACACATTTTGATTAAATTTATACAAATCGATATGTTTCAATAAATTAGGATATTAAAAACACGGGCGTCTTTAAAGAGGAGGTTAAGTTTGGGTTTAAATGAACTGATAAGGGCCGGTGAGAGGATCCAGATACTTTTTTTTTAATCTCATTTTAGAGTTAACATTATTTGAATGGGGATCTTTTAATTTTTTTTTGTTTAAAAAAAAAATGGATTAAAAACTGTAGAGTTCAAACGGTATCCTGATCACAAAAATTGAAATAGATTGTATGGTTTCTGTGACAGAGAGTGGAATTTATAATAGAACACATAGTGTATCTACATCAGTTAAATAAAAAAAACGAACAGAAAAATAAAAACGTTACGAACAGTGTTGATGACCATATGTAGCCATTAGTCACCGGATTTTTTTTTTTTTGATTTTTTTTTTGGTAAATTCGAAAACAAAATACAAAAATTGCAAAAATTGAAAACAAAGTTTTACATGAAATAAAAGTTGAAAAGATCGATATCGATTAAACCTTATAATTTTAAAATTTATAACAAAATAAGGTTTGAATAAAACTCAGAATTTTGATTAATTAAAAAAAGTTATGAAGATAATGACACAAGTGGAAGGTATTGATATTAGAATACCTCATAATATTTTTTTTTTATAATTTCTTCGGGCTTGTAAACCGTAGCATTTTCTCTTAAAACATTTATATTAGATATACATTAAAACATTGATATTAGATATACATTAAAAGTTAAATTTAAGTCAAAACTAATTTTCAGTCGGCTTCAAAGCGTGAGAGTGATGATGTAGGCTTCGATAATTAACGGATCTTCATTGTAAACGCTTATTCTTTAGGTAGATTTACCAATAGCACTTGTTACCGAGTAAAATATTATAATGATAAGGATAATGATGACGCCAATAATTATAAATATGCCAGTTAGTTTCTTTATATGGTTGGCATGTGCGGTATTACTGTCCTCAGCTAGACTACGTTTAAGTAGGGTTCCAATTCTAATGGCATCTTGCCAATGTCCACCAGCTTTGTTTGGTTCTTCTTCTATAGTAACTTGGCTGTGGTCCCTAATACCACGTTGATCTCTTTCGTCACGGCTGCGGGCACAGACACCACGTTGATCTCTTTCGTCACGGCTGCGGGCACCTAAACTACGTTCATCTCTTCCATCGCGGTTGCGGGCACCTAAACCACGTTCATCTCTTCCATCGCGGCTGCGGGCACCTAAACCACGTTCATCTCTTCCATCGCGGCTGCGGGCACCTAAACCACGTTCATCTCTTTCGTCGCGGCTGCGGGCACCTAAACCACGTTCATCTCTTTCGTCACGGCTGCGGGCACCAACGTCACTTAGATCCCCTCCGTCACCAGCGTGGCTGCCGGCAGCAGCACTTCGTGGATCCTTTACAAAACTAGCACGATTGCTGACCCAAGCACTAGGCAGTTCCTGTCTGTTGCCATCTGGGCTACCAAGACCAACCCTGCGTAAATCCTCTTCGTCACCAACAGGGCTGCCGACTCTGACACCACGTGGATCCCCTTCGTCACGAACATGGCTACCTGCACCAATATTACGTATATCCTCTTCGTTACCAACGGGGCTGCCAGCACCAACACTGCGTGGTTCCTCTTCACCATCAGGACATCCGACCCAAGCACTGCGTACTTCATCCCCATCACCAATGGGACTGCCATCACCAATACTGCGTATATCCTCTCTATCACCAAGGAGACTGCCGGTCCAAACACCGCGTGGTTCCTCTCCATCATCAAAAGATCCGCCAGCACCAAAATCGCGTGTAACCTCTTTTTCAAAAGAGCTGTCATCAAAATCATTTTGAACCATTCCTACAATGGATTGGTCACCAAAACGAGAGTTGTCCCCACAAGAACTATCTGGAGCACATCTAGCAATTTCTCTTTCGCTACTTATATAGGAATCTTCAGCTTCTGATCTCTTGTTACTTCCATCAACCGAAGCCTCTTTTACAATTACTTGTTCTTTATCAATTGAATTCTGCATGCGGTCTCCAAATATTGGCGTCTCATCATTTCTATCCTCTACTCCGCCAATCTCTAGACTTCTATCGGTTTCGAATAGTTCAACATCACTTCTGTAGAGTTCAGCTTCCGAATTCTTATCACTACCATCTTGAACGGATAAATATTCCTCATCATCATCACTTTCCGAACTTGAATCTTTAACAATTCCCTTGAGTACTTCATATTCATTTTCTTCATCAAACCTTTCTGTACCATCAATAACTTGACCATCTCCAGAAAAAGCTTCGGCGCCAGCAAAATTATTCGGGGTTTCATTATCGTTACTTTCAGGGTCTCGAAGTTCTAATGATCCCGTATCAGAATTTTCAACACTGAACGATCTATAGCTTCTACTAAAATCAAAATTGATGCCCTGATCTGGTTCTGACACAATATTTGATTCACAATCCCGAAATGAAGCTTGCAAAGAACAAGAATCTGAAGAGTCCGCTTCAGAGTCATTATCACAAATATCGCCAACGTCTGCTGAATCTGTATTTTGGTGGGAAGAATACCTTCTTTTTGTACCTTCATTAAAATTACTAAACCGATCCATAGCAAAAGTAGCAGCTATTAAAATTAGAATTAAAAACTTCATGCTTTACGACTTAAAAATTGCGACAACAGAAAATTAAATGAACGGAAGCAGGAAAAAAAAAAAAAAAAATTTATAGATAAATTTCTCCCACCGAAAAACTGGCATAAATTAATTCGGAAGATTTCATTTTTCTTGAACATGATATGCTATTAACATTTAGGTGAGGGGGGACTAGGATTGCAACAACAACTAACCAAATTCTAGTTTTATTTATATTGTATATATACACACACACACACACACATATATATAGCTTTAGGCTCTTTAAATTCCTTCCTAATTTTCAAAGTCAGAGTTAAATTTTGTACCAACAAACATTTGTTTAAATATATATATATATATATATATAAAACAAGAATTAAAGTGAGAAACGGGGAT
>JAUZSX010155413.1:0-17010 GCA_034780655.1 Idiosepius hallami
CAGCCTGATGAACACATAAGCGAGAAACTGGCAGTTGCCGACTCCCGTTGACTCCATGTCTACAATTAACTAATATACACGCTTTATCACTGATATTAAGCCCTCTAACTATAATTTTAAGCAACCTTATCACTTAGAATAATAATATGAATATATATATATATATATGCATGCATATATATAGTTGTATATTTTTCTTTACTCTTTTTTTTAATATTATTGTTTTTATTTAGAATCCTATACTTTCATATTTTTCTCTTAACATTTAAATTTTAACTTAAGAAATAGAATATTATCACGTTATGACGTCATCATCTGTTTATAAAAACGCATTTTTTGTACCTTTGAAATTTTCTTTTTTTAAAATAATTCATTTGTTGTTATAACATTAAAAATACCTTGTCCTTAACAAGACCTTATGGACAAAATAAGAATAAGAATATAATTGTGCCCTGAAGAAGGAAAAACATCCGAAACGCGTTGGCACTTATATACATTCTTGTTTTTTGTGTTTTCTAATAATTTTATATATATATATACACACACACACATATATATATATATGTATACACACACACACACACACACATATATATATATATGTATATATTACTGGGTAGCGACGATGGAGCATTGGTAAAAGCTCGGGCTATGAAATCGTATTACGTAAGTTCAAATCCCAGTCAAAACCATTAGATTCTCCTTTAGCAGCCTCGGGCAGATGGGGATCGTTAACTCGGGAGAGCAGGTCATCTTGATCAAGGGTAACACTCAAAGTTATAAACCCCATGTAAGAGCACGTAAAAATGGCCTTGTGGCAAACTTGGGTTGGTGCTCACCAAGTAAATATGATATATATATATATAAAACCTTTCGTTTTGATTTCATCAACCGAAATAAGCGTTTTAAAATGTTTTAGAATCCTTTCTACTCCCAATCTGATTGCATTCTGAACAGTTTCAAAATACTGGACCCAGCTGTTAACAAAGAGGGTTTATATCTACTAGAATGAATAGATTTCGTCAATTTGTTAAAACATTTGATGACATTTGAAAAAGCCATAACAATTCTAATGAATGATGATTGGCCGAAATTTGGTCTCGTATTTTAGTTGTAACACGTGACTAAAGAAAGTCACATTTCAATGTCAAGTTATTAAACAAGGCGTGTCTCTCTCTCTTCGTCCCTCTCTCTCTCCACCCTCTCTCTTTCTCTCCCTTTCACTCTCTCTCTCTCTCTGTCACTCTCCTCCATTCCCACCCCCTCTCGGTCGCACGGTCGGTTTAAATTCTGGCTTGATTTTCATTTCTCTTTTCGTTGCAAAAATAACTTGAACAAATATAAAAATGATGAAAGAAGAAAAGTTTTGCCTAAGAATATTTACTAAATAAAGTGTGTGTTTTTTTTTTAATCGTAAAATGAAGAAACATTGATTTCAATTGCTTCTCTGGGCCCTCTTGGGCTGACCATACATACCAGATGCCCCCTTTCTTTGCTTGAGGACAAACGAAAACCCATTAAACAGAAAACTAATTTTTTTTATGGAACTAAACTCGTCGTCATTATCAGTACTAATAGTTCCGATTAGAGACACTAAAACTTTTTGGACCCTGACTTATCGAAATTACCAAGTAGTCACCCAGCATATCAGGTTCAAAATATTAATGTGTCTTTTTTTATGTCAATAAGGATATATCGGCCCTTCAGGGTTTAAAGGATTAAAAAAAAAAAACTCGGACTTTTTTTTAAGTGACAACAAGTCTTTAAAAGCTTTTTATTGTTATTAATAATAATTCTTTTAAATGGTTGTTGTTATTATTATTATTATTATTATTATTATTATTATTATATGCATTTATGGATCAGATAATCTCGATTTTAAGACATTTTTATCCCAAACTTCCGTGACATTTTTAAGCATTCTTGCACTCTTGCAGGCAAAGCTGCCAGTTGCCCGCGGCTCTAGACTGCGGACTTCTATACTTTGGATGAAAAACAAAAATTATGCAAACGAATGTCAATACTCCCCTGAACATCATACTATATGCGTAAACACCCTACTCGGTATTTACTGCCATCAATTATGGTTTTATTATCTTTGTAAAAACTGAAAGGCCAATACATCGGCCTTGGTGATATTGTAAAAAAAACGGCAGCACGGCCTATATTTCGGCCCTTTGTTGTTTTCTAATACAAATCAATGGCTAATCGATAATTTTGATTCCGTATCGTCTTTTTCACTAGTTACTGGTTTTTACTTCAGGACCCAAAGAATAAAGATTGTGTTCCGATCAAATTCTCAAAATGTGCAACATCTGCGTTTTGTAAAGATAGTATGATCATCAGGGGACTATTGGGATTTATTCGCCTATTTTGTCTTCCAGCCTTAGTGTAGGTAGGTCGCACAATGAAATACAGCTTCGAGCCGACAACCTATTTTTCTACCCTTAATGTAAGTAGGGCGCAGAGTCAGTGCCCCGTGCTTAACCACTTAGCGGCTCCGACGTAGAATGTGCCTTGCGGACCCTTTAACCTAAAAAAGCAAGTTGACCCCCCTTAACCCACTGGAGCCTTCGACTATATATACATTCATATGCAAATATATATTAGTTAAGCGTAGATACGGAATCAAATAGCATTCGACGACTGTCAATTTCTCGCATGTGCGGTCATCGATCCTGATGACCGTGCAGGCAAAAAACCGACAGTCGCCGAAAGCTGTTTGACTCCGTGTCTACGCTTAACTAATATACACGCTATATCACTGATATTGAGCACTCATACTATAAATTTAAGCAATATTACTACACAAATTAATATACAAATATATATAAAGAAAAAGAGATGAAGAGAAAAAGATGGATTGATAAATGTATATTTCAAGTGTGATAATGATTTTCTAGTTTATACATACATATACAAATATATATGAAAAGAGAGATAGACAGAAAGAGAGATGGATTGATAGATGTATATTTCAAGTGTGATAATGATTTTCTAATTAATCTTAACAATTCATTATTTTGGGAATTATTTCGGCATTATAATCTGTGAAACCAAAGAGATTTGCGTCCCCTAGGGAGCTTGCACCCCCCCTGCAATTGAGGGGTCTTCGGGGGCCCTAAACACGGCCCTGCACAGAATGAAATAGAGCTTCAAGTCCACAACCTATTTTTCCTCTCCTAATGTAAGTAGGGCACAGATTGAAATAGAGCTTTAAGCCGAGAGAACCTATTACCTAAAATCTTGATAATTAAGTCTGTTTTCTCACGTGGAGAAAACAAAGTCACACAAAATAAAGGATTCTCTTTTTTTTATTGCTGTTTATTAATTGCTGAAAGGGTTTTGATCGCTCGCACAAAACGACGATTCGTCCATCTTGATTCCCGAGAGAAGAACAAGACAAAAGAAAAAAGAAAAAAACTTGTTAAGAGATGTTTTATTCATTTAATTCTTTTTTCTTTCTTTTTATGACACGCTCTGTCGATAGTTAAATTAAGGACAATCGTTCAAAACAATCAATTCAGAATCCTTCGCTTTTCCTTTCCGTAAAGCCGGATGAATATTCGATGACTAAGCGTTCTACTAAACATTATTTGTCATAACAGTTGACTAATTAAGAACCGGTTGGTTTAACTAAGAAGAGACGCTCATAGAAAGCCGGGGATCAGTGCTTAATGCTGCAGGGAAAACACCAACTAGATTCGAACCCGAACCCTATGTCACTCGTGGTCGAGTATGACTGTCTTCCGTCTTGATCCCTGTGGATCCTTTTCGGGAGGACGCTCAGGTGGGCCCCTTTGCAGTGCTTGGCCTTCAGATATGGTCCAATTAACCTATGGCTCACCCTACCCCAGAAATGTATTAGAATGTATAAGGATATCCTTGGTAATTTTATTGTCAGGCGCCCTCTATACAGTACCGGGCCCTTGAGTATTGCTCGATTGACTAATATCTCAATCCACCCCTGCGTCTAACAGCTATCGGGCTCCGGTGTTGGATTTAATCAAAATTCTTTTTATAGTCCATTCGGCTAAGAACTAACGCCTGAACCTCTTTCATTATATTGCCTTACATTTGTTTCAAAGTAAGTTCTTTTAATTTAACAAATATGGCCGACACCTGGGACAATAAAAGTCGAATAATTGATTGTTAGAATCGTAGAATCAGATCTAAAGAACTGACTTGACTCTGTTCGTTCACGTGATGCTGGTTGACTTCCGGTGCGACCATTGATTAAATGTAAAATCGCAATTGTATCTAAAACTATTTCTGTTTACTTTTTGTTCCTTTGATCCAAAATGAAACTCAATGTCAGATTTTTTTTGTTGCTTTTATGAAGAACAATTGCTGTAAAATATTTTTGTCCCGTAAATATTTGTATTTCTAAAACAATCCAACTTTTCTAGCGAAAAGAAAAAGAATAAAAGATGGCGAATGAATTGAACAAAGCAGTTTGACGTCAGTTTTTATACGAACGGAAAAGCGCATGTCCGGAAGTGTTTTTTTTTTGTAAAACGAGATTGTATTTACACTTTTTGGTATTGTTTAGGAAGAAAGAAGGGAAGAGAAAGAATAAGGGAAAACTAAGGAAAGAGAGTGTGTGAGAGAGAGAGAGCAAGAAAATAATAGGAGAGAGAAAGGAAATAATAGAAAGATAGAGAGAGAGGGGGAGAGCAGGAAAATAATAGGAGAGAGAAAGGAAATAATAGAGAGAGAGAGAGCAAGAAAATAATAGGAGAGAGAAAGGAAATAATAGAAAGATAGAGAGAGCAGGAAAATAATAGAAGAGAGAAAGGAAAGAATAAAAAAGGTGATAGAAGCAAGAAGCATAAAACAACGATGAAGAAAACAACAGAAAACATAAGGAGTAAATAAAGAAAAAATAAAGAATGAAACAAAAAAAATAACGAAAGAAAGAACAAAGAAAGAAAGGCAGAAAAAGAAAAAAAGAAACAAGAAGAAGGGAAAGAAAGAAAAAGAGAAAGAAAAAAAGAAGAGAAAGAAAAGAAAGAAAAAGGAAAGAAAGAAAAAGGAAAGAAAAGTGAAAGAAAAAAGGAAAGAAAAAAAGAAGAAAAAGAAGAGAAAGAAAAGAAAAAAAAGAAAGAAAGAAAATATAAAGAAAAAAAAATGGAGTAAAAATAAAACCAATTTCTAAAAAAGGTTTTTTTTTTCAACTGAATCCATTTTGTGTTCTTAAAAGATTTCAAGTTTTTCAATTTCATTTTTTTACTTTAATGAATTCGTCAAACAAACCAAAAAATAAAACAAAGGTTTATTTGAAACAATATCTAAAAAATAATTTAAACTTAGAAAACCTCGATTCTATTTTTAGACTAAGATTAAGACTTGTTTATCTTAAAGCTTTTACAATCAACGGAAGCGGACGCCATATTGCTACTTTGATAGATATTTATTATTTAATAAAAATATCCTAGAAAAGTGTAACGTTAAATAAAAGCATTTTGTGTTTTTTGTTCATAGCATATTAAAAACAATTTCATGTTTTTAACAGTTGTTCACAAACATTTACTCAAATAATCATATATTTATGAATGGACAGCAATAAATTTTGTTTAGATTAGCGTTGAAAGAAATGAAACCAGAAAAACACATTCCGAATTGTTGTAGAATATTTTTCTATGTTGTGCAACACAAGAAAACTAATAGAATCATTTAATGCTATTTAATAGTCGATTTATTCGGGTTGGAAACCTCTAAGTCAAGCACAGTAACCGCGGTGAAAATAAGTCTCCCTGCTCAATAACAACAGAAATCTCTACCAGTGCCGGTAAATATAGAGTATTTACATGAATCTGTGACACAAACTTCGTTTAGTGGCGTAACAAATGGAGGCGAGTGGTGGGACAGTCAGTAAAAAAAAGGGGACACACAATGTCCCCGCAATGATTTTTTAACTATGTTGAAGTGTGTAAAAATGTAAAAATAGGATTTGTTTATCATCTATTATTATGTAATTACATTGTGCCATAAGAGAGCTTTTCTAGTAAGAAGTAACATCTAGTTTTCTTTTAGTTTTTATGATGTTTGTCTTGGTATTTCTTAACTTGACATGTGATAAGCAATATCTCTCCTGAGTTACTTACACTATGGTCCTATAAGTCACGAAACCAATTTGGCCGATGGATTTCACGAGTACCACATTTCGACTAATCATTTCGTTTCTTTTCACACACACGTTGTTTTTCTTAATCCATGGAAAGTTAAATGCTGTCCAGTCAATGATGATGGATGTTGGTATCAATTGAGAAGAAAAGTTGCCAAACGATCCAGGGGAAGAAACGAAGAAGTTGTTTGTTATAAACAATAACACACGTTTATTAACTTTGGTGCACAATTAATAATAATGCAAGTCTAAAGGGTAAATTCTTCTGGAAGGAACGAAACGACCAGTTGAAACGTGGTCCTTACGAAAACCATCGGCATAAATCACATAACCGATTACGAAAACCATCGGTATAAATCACATAACCGATTCCGGTTATGTGATTTATACGACCACAAACCTTTCAATAATCAAAGTGTATGATAAGGGATGTAGCCTCATCAGTTTTTTTAATGGGGCTTTATAGGGTTTCCCGCTTTATTGCATTGCATTCAACATAAAGCAATGTAGGAGTCAGTAGGAATATATTGACTGGACCGCCCCCGGTGACGTCTTCTCTTGCTGCCTCACTAGTTTTAGAGATCTTTAAAACGATTAAAATTATGTGCCATCTACAACAAAAAAAATCTGAAATTTGGGAAAAGATTTTTGTGGTGTGAGTATTGGTATGATTGATAGTAAAAGCGTGTTATATTATTAAATGCATGAAGATAAAAACTTTGTTTGCATTGTGGGTCATTAGGGCTTCCGTAAATAAAAAGGAGAGTTCTTTCTACAAGCAGATCTGAATGGATGGGGACAATAGTCTAAAAATTGATCTACAAATAACGGAGTCTCATCTTAAGCATTGTAAATTAAGGATGAGGACAACTGTTGAAAAAATAGTTGTGCAAATTATCAAGCCTTATCCCAAGGATTGTGAAGGTAACAATGATAAGAATGAGAACAACAGTCCCAAAAATAGATCTACAAATTATCAAGCCTTATCTCAAGGATTGTGAAGCTAACAATGATAAGGATGAAGACAACAGTCCAAAAAATAGATGTAGAAATTATCAAGCCTCTTCACAAGGATTGTAAATGTAAAAATGATAAGGATGAGGACAACAGTCCAATAAATAGATGTACAAATTCTCAAGTTTTTTTTAGATTTACTCGCTTTAATATAAAAGCTTAAGAAAACAGCCAAATCACTAAAAGAAATCCCAACTTGAATAGAAATGCCTCAATCAATTGCGAAATTATCTGACCTTTATAAAAAAGTGCTAATATTTTATCAGAATAATTGAACGAAGGCCATTTAAATGATTGTTTTTATTTTTTAAAATGATTTTTAGTTTTTATTTGACAATTTAATTTGTTAAATGAAAGAAAAGGTTTGCAACTAGTGTCGTTCGTCGGACACTTTGTGTTTCACTTTTCAATCGAGGGAAAAAGAGAAGGGTTAGGGTTAGGCTTTGACCGTTGGAGGCTGAAGCATCGCGGGAGGGACAGGCTTATCGTCAAGCCAACACCCTTTTCTTCTCTCGTCACAACTTCCAACAAAAGAGTCGAGCATGTTCGAACCAGTACTTGGAATAATAAACTGATTTAGATAAATAATGAGATATAATTGGATTTATTTCTCTCCCTCCCCCCTTAAGGGCAAGCCTCTTTCTTTTCCCCCCTCCCCTCTTTCTCTCTCTCTCTCTCTCTCTCTTTTAGGGAGGTCCACTTGAAATTACGGATAGGCAGTCGGACTTCGGAATTGTGCTACGTGAGTTCGAATCCCAGTCGTTCCGTTTACGTCCATAATTGGACTAACACCCTTGGGAAAGGTATGAACACCCACATCCACCCCCCGCTTTGCGTTGAATAGTGCATAGTATGCTATTCAAAATCTACGTGTATATAAAAAAAAAGAAAGAAAAAACGATTAAAAATGATAGGATAAGAAGATTAAGACTAAAATATATAGAAAGAAAGAAAGACAAATAGACCGAAAGACAGATGGATTGATAGGTGTATATTTCAAGTGTGATAATGATTTTCTAGTTAATTCAAATAATTCTTTTTTTATTACTAAAGATCTGTGAAAATAAGGAGCCTTGCGGTCCCAAGAAGCAAGCACCCCTTCCCCCGCAATTTCGGGGTGTGCGGGGTCAATAAGCAAAGCCCTGGTCAAAACTAAATAAACCTGAAAGTTTTTCCTTTGAAATTTGGCCAAATTTATTGATCATGTTTCAACAAGGACTAAACTGCAGCTGCAAACAAAACTGACAAAAAAATCAAACCAAACATTGAATGATTTGAAATGTTATTCATTGAACAATTTGCTTGCTTTCTTTTACGGCACATCAACCTTTTTTGGTCATTTAATGCCGAAACAATTAATTTTGAGAAACCTTTTTATTCACATATCATTTTTTTAATAACACAATATGCACTATTTAACCCATAGCTGGAGTGAGTGTGGTGATTTATACACCTTTTGTAGAATCCGTAAGCCAGTCAAAATGCTTTCGCGGAACAGATTTAGCGAGCCGGATGTTGCTGATTGTTGTGTTAAAGACTTTTTAAAGAAATTGTTATAGTTCTTCTTCTTTTTCTTCTTTCTCTTCTTCTTCTTCTCCTCCTCCTCCTCCTTCTTCTTCTTCTCCCCCCCCCACAATCTTCAGAAATGTTCCTTGGTCTCCATTAACTTTCTATTACTTTATCATCATTTTATCATTCCCAAAGACATTAGTTTAAATAAGAGCGAAGACGGAACGACTCGAACTCGCGTCGTACGATTACAATTCCACAACCAGATTGTCAAACCCCTGCCCCAAGTGGACCTGCTTTAATTGAATTGAATTCAATTCAATTTAATCAAATACTTTTTCTTAACAACTTTTTATTATGCTTTTTCGGAATCCTTGGGAAGAGGCTTCAAGATTTGTACAACTATTATTATTATGAATATAGCAATGATAAGGATGAGAACAACAGTCCGAATAATAGTTGTACAAACTTTTCTTAACAAATATCGTCCTTTTCTAAAATCTGTTTTCTTTTTGAAAGATCATAAAAATAAGACAAATCAACAATTATTGTCCACTTGAAAGCCGCCCGCCCAACCGCCCGGGCGGCATGAATGTCCGGTCATCCGGTTGCTCGAAGGTCGGATTCTTTTTTATCGTTTTTTGTTTAAATAATCCAAGCATTATACCTCTTTGCACAACAACCAAATTATTTTCAGTCCTGTTTAGTCATCATCTTTTCTTTGTGCTTTTTCAATACATAAAAGAAATGGTAAAATCACAAAATAGTCAAGTCTGTGACAAGAATAATCTTTAATAAAAGCATATTATGACAGCCCTGCTAATAAGTAAAGAATTAAAAGAAATGGTAAAATTACAAAATAGTCAAGTCTGTGACAAGAATATTACTTAAAAGCATATTATCACAGCCCTAGTGATAAGTGATCATTATTATAACATGTCTAATCAGCGTGAATATATTGTAGCAGTTTGGTAACACTAAGACCTTGCAGGTTATAAAACTCCCAAGTGAATCTATTTATCCTGAACTTTTGAATTTTTCACACTAAAAGATAAATTCAAATTTTGTTTTTTTTTTTTTACTTACTGAAGCTGCAAATAATTTTTTGGAATCAGAAAGGTTGTGAATGGCCTTCATTGAAAGTGGTTCCCCTGTTTTATAATGACGAGCAAAAGTGGACAAAACCTGGAAAGAAGAACAACAAAGAAATTGAAAAAAGAAAAAGAGTCCAAAAGTAGGTTAATTTTTAAATTTCAAGAATGCTAAAATAATCTTAGAAACTTTAATTCCTTAACTGCTCAAAATGTCCTTTGCAACTGTATACCTACTTTTGGTCCAGCCTGTTGAAATATATTGCAAGTGGACCAAAAGTAGGTATATAGATATGAAAAGTAAAAAAAAAGTTCCAAAATAGGTTTATTTTTAAATTTCAAGAATACTAAAATAGTCTTAGACAGAAATGGTTTAATCCCTTAACTACTCTCAGTGTCCTTTGCAACTATATACCTACTTTTGGCCCTTTTAAAATATATACAAGGTGGGCCAAAAGTAGGTTTACATTTATGAATAGTTATGAAAAGTCAAAAAGTTTATTTTTAGATTTCAAGAATATTTAAATAGTCTTAGACAGAAGCTGTTTAATCCCTTAACACCTCAAAATATCCTCTGCCAACATTGCAACATTCTTCCCACCCTGTAGTACGTAGTGTCTCAGCATTTTCAGACTTTCAATACTTCTTTAATTTTCTTTACTTTTCATTTAAATCAATTGCCATTAATAAAATAAATTATAATTTTTTAAATAATTATTTAAAAAAAAATTTAAAATCCTTGCTTTTTATAAGCAGCTATTAAAGCAAAAAACATAAAGTATATAAAAAGTTTTATTTAAAAAGGCATAATAAAAAGTTTACTAACTCTTTACTTACTTTTGGCCCAATTTTCTAACATTTTGGGGTGTTACAGAAAATAAAATAAAATAAAACTGAGTTTTTTTTTTTTTCGTTTTTGTGTTGTGGAAATGTTTTGGTTAGACTGCAAAAATAATGAATCTGACCCCCAAAACTAAGTTGGCCTTGTGAGTTTTAAGGGCACAAATTGAAAAAAATAACATCTCAAGCTGAAAGTATGACCAAAGCCTAAAACTTCAATCGACCAAAATCGTACTTAAACTCTCAATGCATTTATTTGTAGCAAGTCAGTATTAGCCCAGGGAAAAAATGGCGTCACCCTCTTTCACCCAAAGAGAATTTAACTTTAGTTGGTTCAGAATGTAGCTAAAAGGTCCCCTAAACACAGTTCAGCCAGCATGTTAACAAAAATATAACTCGCTTGAACTTTAGTTAACTGTGTTTAAGGGACCTTAAGCTACACACTCTGAACCCAATAATGTTTTTTTTTTTACTAAATCCATTTGTTAACAAGCAAAACCGTGTTTAGGGGACTCTAAGCTACACTCTGAACACACTAAAGTTAAATTCTCTTTGGGTACAAGAAGAGCAATGCCATTTTCCCCCCGGACTATATAGCTATCTGGCTTATTTCAGGTGTTAAAATAGTTGTTGATTTTATTGCACAGTTAGGTAACAGATTTATTTTACATGTCTAGTAAATGCAACAAATTGTTACTTATACATTTAAATTGATATTAAGCTTTTGTAAATCTACTTCCCTCAAATAGGGTTGATATGCCCTAAAACAAAACAAATAAATCCTTAAATAGAAACATTTTTAGTAATTAATTCAACAGGTAAATCTTAAAAATTGGCAACACTTATTAAAAGATAAATATTTCTAGTTACAGAATATATTCAGCGAAGTTGGAGCATTTCTCTCAGTTGTCTCCCCTTAACAGAAAGAGAAATTCGTTTTAAATTCATTGAAAAATTATATTTAAAAAATGATTATTTTATTGCTTTTTAATTTTTAAAAAAAATTTCATAAAAGTCATGTTGTTTCAATTTCATTGTGGCTAATTCCAGTTTTAGCGCGTCGTGTTACAGAAAATTATTATGCCTTAAACCTTTTTTTTTTTCTTTTAAAAATTAACAATTGAAATATAAATATTGTAAATAAAATAACAAACGTTCGCCGTTATTTAATGCAAAATAATTCGTTTGACAATACTCATGGCCTACTAATATATATTAGTAGGCCATGCAATACTTAGTGCCCATCTTCGAATAAATCTCTGGAATATCACGCGCTAAAATTGGAATCAGCTTATAAGTAAAGCTTATAAAGAATGATTTTGAAGGATTCCAAAAAATAGACAAACATAATACGTTGAAAATCCTCTGTTAGAGATTATTATTATGCTATAAGACTGTTCAAGCGGCGTTAACGAAAATCCCTGAGCTTTGGGCACTAAAATACACCTTTTTTTAAAATTAAATTCTAAACTAAATATACAAAATTTTAAACAATAAATACATTTCATAATTTTAAACAGAAACTTAAAAAAAAATTTTAAACAAGAAAACATTTAAAAAAATCATTATAGTTAATGAAGAGTTATAAAAATATAAACTTAAAAACAAGAAGACATTAAAAACCAAAAAAACGAACGGTCCTTACGGGAATTAAGGGTCAAAAGAAAGTATTTTGCAAGAAGGTTTAACACTATGGACTTTAGAAGGCCAATAACAAAAAAGACAATACGGGCGATATTTCGGCCCTGTATGTTAAACGAATTGATAATTTTCCTACGGTGTCTCTTTCCGATGATGCTCTAAAATTATGGGCAGTATTTTACCCTAGCTCACACCAACATTCCAATATGGGGGAAAATGTTAGAAGGGAATTTTTCGACTACACCGTCCATGTTTGTTTTGGTTTAAAAATGAGCGAACCGAAGAAAGCAAAATTTATTGGTGTGAGCTAGGGTAAAATACTGCCAAATTATGGTTGCAATAATTGGGACCCTAGGTTTAAGGGTTATTTAATGTTGAACACTAATTTAAAGAATAAAAAGTAAAGGTACAGAGAATTGAAATAAAGAATAACCACTTTTAGAAAGAATTAAATTGTATTAAAAAGAAAACCAACGTTTAAATAACCAGTCTAATAAAAGACTTCATATTTTCAATTCAGTTCAATTCAAAGAAATTTTACATTTTTTTTTGCAACAAGATTATTTAAAAAAATTTATCAATTAAATAAAATATTAGCAAAAAAATACACTAACCTTCATTTATTTCGTCTTCTTCAAAATTTCCTCGTAAAATTAAAGATGCTTTTTATTTTTGATGTTTTTGGAAGTGAAGTTGGAGCTTCTGTTTGGTTTCTTTTTTAATAAAAGCGACATTTAAAGGGAGATAATCTTAAAAAACTTAAGTAGTCGTTTAGAGTAACTTCCCTTGAATAGAGAAAAATCGCCTTTCCCGCCGGATTATTCACTCTTGCAAAAAAAAAAACAAAAAAAACTTTTTTTTTCGATTTTAACCCTTTCGACCCTAAAAGGCCGATATATCGGTCTTAGTAAACAAAAACGAAAAGAGATACACTGTCATTTCGACCCTAATATGGTTCTTTAATAGAACGGCTCTGCTGAGGTCCAAAAAAGGTGGAGGTTGAAATATCGTTGTTTGTGTCTTTTTTCCCTTATAAGTCGCCAGGGCCTATATATCGGTTTTTAAGACTTAAACTACTAATTAAATGAACTTTCTTTCAAAACACTAAAATTAAAATTCATCTTTTATTCACAGCCAAAGATTATTATTAATCCTTTGAACCGTAACTTATCAAAATTACCAAGTAGTCACTCAGAGCCGTTATAGTAAAGCAACATATAAGGGTCAAAATATTGGTGTGTCTTTTTTGCTTTATGTTGTAAGGGCCGATATATAGGCCCTTTGGGGTTCAAAGGATTAAGCATGGGGTTTTATTATTTCATATTTACAAAAAAATGACCTTGTGCCAAACTTGGTTGGTGCTGCCTGCACTGCATGCACACCAAATAAATCTAATATCGACAAATGTGCAACATCCGCGCTTAGCCAAAGCAGTATGATGTTCAGGGGAGTATTGGCACTAGTTTGATTTTTTTTCATTCTAAGTATAGGCTAAAAAATGAAAAATCCTAAGTGATATAGACCCGTGTGATCACAGTCTAATTAGTATGATATTCAGGGGAGTATTGATATTTGTTAGTCTCTTTATTTCTCTCCCGTTATAAGTCACAGAATGAAACACAGCAATTTGAGATGCTTAATCTGGACTATTTTTCTTTTTTGATTTTATAAAAAAGTTCTAACCTGAATCATTTACGAAAATGGCCTTGTTCCCTACCCAAACAATTTGGACTGTTTTTTTCTTATAAATAAATCCATTTAGTTATGACTGTCCTTCCAAAACTAACGCCTATTCTTTTTTTATTCCATACAAATGGATCAGAGGGGATTGCAAATTGTACTGTTATGAAGACTAAACCAATGCATTCATTACCTGAATGTTTGGTTTGCGGTCAAATTGTCCATTTGCAAAAAGGTCCAATATGACATAAGACCCGTTCCAATTTCACCAATCGACAATAATATCCAATTTTTTTTAATGTCCGCGAAAGATTGTCTAATTATGCAAAATTGTTGATTGGCAAAAAGCAGAATCTTTTTAATTGAATTAATTAATTAGATGATTATTTTGTTTTTCAAGAGTTAGGATTAGGCAATTTATTTTTTTTGTGGTAGTAATATTTTCATTTGGAAGTTTTTTGGCTTTTTCTGTGGATATTAAAACAATGGAACGTTATTGTCAAGGGGCAAAATTGGAATAAACCATATGGCAAATTGGACCTTTTTGCAAATGGCCATTTTGACTTACCACCAAATGTTTCTTCTCTCTTTTGCAGATATTGATGGTGTGAGACTAAGAAAGCAACCTATGATATTCCTAAGTGGATGTTATGTTATATTAACCTTTAGCTGCTTTTGGCAGATGGGGCTTGTTAACTTGGGAGAGCAGCTCATCTAGGTGAAAGGCAACAATGAATGCAAAAAGTCCAGGTACATAGAGTCCAATAAAATGGCCTTGTGCCTAACTTGGGTTAGAGCTTGACTAAGAAAATACATAAAACAGTTTATGAATATATACATGTTTATAAAAAACATCCCATAAATTAAATGTTACAACATCTGGTGTCTATAACTAAAATCTTGTGGATACAATAAAATCGATATGTAGTGTGCTCTGACAAGGTATAACCAAAATGTATTGGCATAATAAATACTCTTTTTTTCTAAATTATTATAAATAAATATATATATATATTATTCTAAGTGATAAAGTTGCTTAAAATTATAGTTAGAGTGCTCAATATCAGTGATAGAGCATGTATATTAGTTAAGTATAGACATGGAGTCAACGGGAGTTGACAACTGCCGAAAGGAAGATAACGTCAATAATAATAATAAGAAAACAATAATCATAATAATAATAGCAAAAAAATCTCTAACTCCCAACTTCCGTTCGCACACTATATAAACCGAACGCAAACAATAGGACTTCTTTTCGACCTGAAGAACGCATAGCGTGAAACTGGCAGTTGTCGACCCCCGTTGATTCTGTGTTTACAATTATCAATACATACACACAGCCTGTCTGTGCCGATAGAGGACATTTCCAGCATTTACTTTAAGATAAGCTGAGATAATTTTTTATTGATACAATTTTGTCAAAATGTTTTATAAAATTTATTTACTGATTATTGATTTATTTAAATTTCTTGATACTCAAAGTGAACATGAACTTTTTGGACACCTGAATAATATATAAGAAATACTTTTAAGCCTGTTCCATCATTTAGATCTCATCAGTAGAGCTCTAAAAAAACAACCAGTTATCCTTTAGTCAGGATTGAAACCAGAATTAAATGATGTCATTCCAAACCTTTAACCATGAGATTCAGTTGAAAAGATGGCAAATCCAAGCATACTTGTTTAAACATGATGCAGTTTTCCTTTCTAATAATTTCATTTTCAATTCTTTTTTTTTTTGTCTATCTTTGTTGGGATCTAGATTGTAAGTTAAGTTATTTCCGAATCGATTGTAGTTGCCAGAGCTCTTTCAGTGTACTTTGGCCATATTTATGGGGCTTTTTTGTTTTTAAATTTTATTATTCAGGATTTTTGTTAAGTTTATTTACACTTACCTTTATTGAGAAATGTTTTGTAATGATAACTGCATCCGCTATGTATGTGTGTGTGAGAGGGAGAGAGAAAGAGAGGGAGAGAGAGAAAGAGAGAGCTGGAACGTTCCTTATTTGAAAATACTTATAATTTATTAAAATGCTATAAGAAGTTTTTCAATTTTAGTGTGTGTATGTTACTAATTGGATTTGGTTGAAAGAACAAGTCTTTTCAATGAAACCAAGAAATTTGCAAGAATTTAAAAGGGAGAATATATGAAGTTCCACTTGACAAGAGTTTCTTGGTGATCTCAGTTGATGCAGTTCTTGGTAGACTTGAAAAGCTGGAGGCCAATGAAGATGGGAGCCTCATATTGAATTTTAAATAAGTTCATGCAATATACTTCTAACATTAATTTGAGAAATTACACTTCAAAAATAAATTGTAGTTATTTTAGAAGAGAGAGTTACTTTCAAATCAATGTACATGCGTATGTGTCTATATCTATCTTAGGCAATTTTATTTTCATTTCTGGTAAAGGACATTTATTAAAGGGCGCCCAATTAGTCATTTTAACAAATTTACAGATTCATTTCAATCACTCTAGACAACTTGGGGGAAGAAGAAGGAGAAATAGAAGAGAAAGTGAATAATTATAATAATAATAAAAACAAATCAAACAAATGTTTTAAATTTTAAAATAATTTTTTATTAAAATAAAATTTTATTAAAATAAAATTTTTGTTTAAACATTATTTTACAAATTTACAGAAATATTTTTTAATGAAAATGTCCAATCATCGGAAAACACTAAAAAAAATCATATCCATTGCTAACAGGTAACAATTAACAAAAAAGTATTTTTACTTGAAAAAGTATATTATTTTTTATACTTAGGAGAGGAATAAAAAAAAAAAAACCTGCCTGGGTTATTCATGATTAGGAAATAAAATGTAATATTAAATTTTAATTTTAAAAAAAACCCATGCAGGTTTGTAATACCAAAGTTTGGAAAAAAAAAATTCTTTTTGTCTGCATTGAAGATGGCTCACTAAAATGTAGCCCAATCTTTTAAATCTTTCTCAATTTTTATTTTTTCTCAAAAGTATGCTTTTTACTTTCTTAAAATCAACACAAAATTCTCATAAAAAAAACAAAAAAAAAAATGTTTTGAAAGACAGGGGTAAAAAAAAAAAAAAAAAAAAAAAAAAAAAAAAAAAAAAAAAAAAAAAATAA
>JAUZSX010155524.1:0-17010 GCA_034780655.1 Idiosepius hallami
TTTTAACTATATATATATATATATATATATATATATATATATTTATATATAGCTTTTACCTATACTTTTAGGCTAGCATTGACTTTCTTTTTAATGATTTATCCTTTTAATTCTATATTTGTTGGTCATAAAAATCTTTATACTTTCCCTTATCTCCAGTCATAAATAAATTTAAAGATTTGATATGAAATACATAGATACATATTTAGCAAAGTTTTATTATTTATTATTATTTAATCCAAAAATTTTCAAATAAGTCCAACATAGTGATTTATTAGAAACTGATTATTGCATGAAATTTTAGTCATTTTTTATTTAGTTATTTTTTATTTAGTTTGTAGCTCTCCTAATATGCACTTTGATGTTTATCTGAAATTAATGTTTTTTGTTTCCTTTCTTTCTATTGTTCCTTGATTTCACTATTGATTCAATTGCTTCTCTTAAATTTTTGTTCCTTTATTTCTTTATCTTTCTTTGTTTTCATCACAGCATTTCAACTGGTTTGTTCTCTGATCATCTTTTATTGAGAATTCACTTTAATGCTTTATCTTTTAATCTTTATCTTTTAATAATTCACTTGAACGCTTTATCCTTTAATTAACCCTTTAAACCCTACAGAACTGATAAATCGGCCCTGGCTATTTAAAGGAAAAGAAGGCACATACACACAACGATATTTCAACCTCTACCTTTAGACTCTGACTTAACAATATTACCAAGTGGTCACTTAGAGCTGTTCTATTAAAGAACCAAATTAGGGTCGAAATGTCGGTGTGTCTTTTTCTGCCTTCAGTTACTAAGGCCGGATTATCAGCCCTTTAGGTTCAAAAAGGTTAAAATCACAAATACCTCTACATTTTTGCTTCTTTAATTGCGGACTCTTATTTTAATTTGGCCTTTTCTTTTTTGTTCTTTGTATTTCTTGATTTACTAGTCTTTAGATTTTAAGATGGCAAAGTGGAGCATTGGTAAAAGCTTGGGTTATGGAATCGAACTAATTGAGTTCAAATCCCAGTCAAAACCATTTGCATCTACCTTCAGCTTCCTTGAGCAGATGATGCTCGTTAACTCGGGAGAGTATCTCATCTAGGGAAGGGCAACACTGATTACAAAAGCCCAGGGAAACACCACTGCTGTGTTTAGACAAAGAAGTCAACAGTAAAACTGGCTCACACTTATAGTATGCTCTTCATACTACTCTTTTCATGTTGCAATTGATGAACATTATTAGGTTGTTGTCCCAAAAGTTCATGAACACTTAGTCTTTATTTTGAGAAACAATTTTTGTTGTTTCTGTTTTTACTTGGCAAGTAAAATTTCAATTTTACATGTTTGAAACCTTAATACACGATTAGACTTTTGCATTAATACCAATTAGAAAGGTATGAAGCCGTTATTTCTTCCAACTATAGATTGAATAGTTCGAATTTTGTTTTTATTATTAACTAGCTGTACCCTGCCATGCATTGCTGTGTCTCAATTTGTTTAAATCGATTACTCTGCACGCACCCCCATCCCTAAAAAAAAAAAATTAAAATTTTAAATTTATATAATATTTTAATGATAATCATAATATTATTAATTATAATAATTAATAATTTAAATAATACATTTTTTCAATTCTTTTTTATTTTGGATAATCTAGTGGAAAATTGAATGAAATAGTTAGGAAGAAATTAAAAAATAAATAAAATGACTTCTTCATTTCATGTAAATTATTCATCTATTTTTTTATTGATTTCTTAAGACTATTGAAAACTGAATCTGGGAGTTCTTTTTTTTTCTATTGAAAAATATTTCATTATAATTCTTTAGTCTCACTCTTGGCACCAAGAGAAAATAAGTTCATTTTTTACTTTCACACGTTCAAATTTATTTTCATCACACCTCAACATTTCTTCACTATATTTACACCAACATCTTTGTTTTTGGTATTGTATAAATCTAAGTCATTTGGAACTGATTTTAGGGGCAGACTTATTTTATTGTTTTATTATTGTGAATGTAAGAAATAAAATAAAATCAAAACAAAACAATAGTCTAAGATTTGGAAATTAAATGAGTATAATGTCTCTTCTTAAAACTTTAGAAGCCATAACTAACATGTTTAAAAAGCAACCACTAATTTTTATCTTAGAAATGTCAAAAAATATTAGTTTAAATTACCAAACTTATAAATTCATAGAATCATTGTTTTTATTTCAAGTTAATTGGTTTATTTTCTTTACGATTGTGTTTTCTCCTTAATTTTTGTGATTAGGGCTGTTTGGGTTAGTTTATGTGAAGGAGAACAAACATTAAAATGTTGAAAAGGTGTCATAAAACAATAAAGATGAAGATGTTAGTCAAAATGTATCTTATCTGAATTGTATCTTCATAAAATCAATAATCAATTAAAAAAATAAAAAACAATAACATTTTTATGCCTTTCAACAAAATTATACTTTAAAAAATATTATGATTCCTTTTTATTGTTCTTAGATTTAACTGAGAAATAAGTCATAATTTTTCAATGTGACATTTTGTAAATGCTATTTTTTTATCATTGTGTTGGATATTTATAAATTTATTATCTATTATATTAAAGATTTTTTCCTAATTTTCTTGAATAAATTTAATAAATTCTCTATTCTTTATTCCAAGTGTTAAATAGATTATGACAGACTAATATCCTCATCTTTGCTGAGTGATGGCTTTTTAAAAATTATTTTGATATATTAAATAAAATGTGAATATTGTAAGAAATAGTTGTGCCTTTTAGAAACAAAAATTATCTCTAAGTGAAACATATTTTTAAGTGATTTTTGGCTGATGAATCTAAACAGAAGCCATGAATGAAAAAGAATAAAACTTTCTTTGATTATTTCAAGTTAATTTCTTAACTGCATTTTTGCTTGTTCATCTTTCTTTCTCCATTTGCTTTCCACCTTTTTCACAAAGAGTGTTCAAAACAATTGCTGTTCTATTCTGAAATTATTTCAACAATTAATGTATAGTGGGCCTTATTGCAACCATATAATCTGTGTAATTAAATTTTAATTAGTAGTTTCTTATGCATTATTGTAATAAAAATCTCAGAGCATCATAAAACATTAAAAAATTACTATTATCATCACCACCACAAATAGCATTAGCTCATGGAAATTAATGAGGATAAATTAAAAATGTGTATAAATTTGTAACCAAAATGTGAAAAAATAAAGCTTTTTATAATGCTGCATTTTCAGTAAATATTTTAATACAATTTAAGAACAAAATACCTAAAAAGCTAAATAAATAAATAAAAACTGTAAAGTAATGAATTTTAAGTATAAACCATTCAATCAACCAATGGAAGAAAAAACAAAACAAAAAACATTGAAGATTGGGATCAAAGATAATGACAATGTAAAGAATGATAGTTTTATAAAATAACAATAACGATAAGGAGGCAGCGAGGGTGGAGCATTGGTAAAAGCTTGGACTCTGGAATTGTATTAGAGTTCATATCCCCGTCAAAACCATAGTGGTTACCTTTAGCTGCCTCGGGTAAATGGGGCTCATTAACTTGGAAGAGCAATTCATCTAGATGAAGGACAACATTGATTAAAAAAGCCCATGCACATAATGAACACATAAAAATGGCCTTGTGCCCAACTTTGGTTGGTGCTCAACCAAGTAGATATAAACTATAACAATGAAAATATCAGTAAATGAGAAAAAATAGGAGTAATCATTTAGGGCTGCGATAATATGCTTTTTTTTAAAGAATATTCTTGTTACTTAACTATTTTATGATTTTACCATTTCTTTTATTTATGTAGTTAATAGTAGAGCTGTCACATTATTAAAAAGCATTCTTCTCATAGCCCTAGGTATTAGGGCTGTGACAAGAATAATTTATAACCTTTGGATCCTGACTTTGCAAAATCCCTGCTAGTCAACCAAAGGCATGACCAAGATGACTATATTAGGGCTAAGATATTGGTGTGTTTTTTGTTACCTTATGTCACCCAGGTTGAAAGGGTTAATAAAAGCATACTATCATAGCTCTATTCATGAATTAACTCTAGAATCTTGTTATATAAATAACTAATGGGCTGAGATAAAGTAAGTTCTATAAACTTATTTCTTAGTTTGAGAAAAAGAAATTTTCAATGTATCCACAAAGATGAAGATGTTAGTCTGGAGTACCCATTACTTCTCTTTCTTCTTCTTCTTTTTCTTCTTGCTTCTTGACCCTCTCTTTCTTTCTAAATTACCAACACATTTTAAGTATATGATTGTTTTTTTTTGTTTTGTTTTGTTTTATTTGTTCTATCTTATAATTAAGGCCACCATTGTTGCTAACTTGCCACACAGCCAAGATGAGGCTTTTGCTGCTCTCTCACCCACAAAACTGCTAACCAGGTGACCCTTCAAATATGCTAACCTTTTATTTTAATGTTTGCCTTCATCACTTTTATTTTCTTCAGTCAATCGTATTTCTCTGTCTCTCACATTGTTGTTTCTGTGACCACCCCAGCATGCTTTATAACCCATTACTCTCTTTCCCTATATATATATATATATATATATATATATATATATATTAGTATCACTGCGTATCATACACATTCAGTATTGCGATTTTCATCCAAAATCTTGTCTTTGTATTTTTCATTTTTATTTTTAAATTTAGAATTTTTTATTTTGTTTTTGTGAATTTTTTTTTTTTGTAAATTATTTTTTTTCCATTTGTAAAGGTTTTTTGGTTGTTATAATTTTTTTTTTCCAACTTTAAAACAAATTGTTTTTTATTTTATTTTTCCCCAATTAACATTATTAACCTTTTTAGCATCTTATATCAATAAGAATGAAGCAAAAAATATAAATGCAATACTATTTAAAAACCTCCAAACACAAAAAAGAACCATTACAGTTACCACCTTACTGGATAAATGCCAACTGACATCATACTACTAACCACCTGATAAGTATTGTTAAGTCACGTTAGAGACACCGGTTTCCCACCAGATCACCGAATTTAAGCAATGTAAAGTTTGTTCAGTACTAAGATGAGTGACCACTTAGGGATATTAGGTACTGTACAAGGCTGGTCAACAGTTTATAGTATAATATAGTCAAATGCATTAAGCATTCAAACTTACAGACTTTTACCCACTCCAACCTCTCCCTCACACTGGCCGAAAGAAACGTCTTTAATTAGAGTTACCCCCCTAGTGTGAGGAATATGAAAAAAACCATAAAATTATTAAATCTGAAGAATCATTGCTGACAATAACAACAAATACTATTTTTTTTAATGAATTTCTGTATAAGAAATTAGAATTAAAACTGTAATTTTATTCTTTGATATATGTTTATAATTTTATTAGATAATAACAATTAATTTTGTATAGATATACTTTAAGTTGCCAGTATTCATGGAAATCCTTTCAGAATTCATATAAACAGTTATATCTCTTATCCAATCATAATCAAGGAACTAATTGATCTTTGATGAGTTTTAGAAAAACAAAGTAAACTTGAATCCTTTTTTGACATGGTTTCAGTTTTTACCCATAAAGTCAGTTTTTTTTTTAAAATGATTCTTGTTAATTCTAAAAATAATTTTTCAATTTTGAATCATCCACAGAGGTTGATAATCCACTAAAACAATGAAACTAAAACTTTTTGCCAGATAAACATCTGAGAAAAAACAAATAAGATTAAAACTATTGACTTCTTGACCATAAAATGTTTAGACTTTCCAATTTCATCAACCCTAAACCTGAATTGACTCAGAGTTCAAATAACCATTCTATCTGCTATTCTTTGAAAAATTCACTCTTAAAGTCAAGTTTTAGTCCGGGAAAAAAATTGTATCACCACTTTAGTGTTTTCAGAATGTAGCTTAGAGTCCCCTAAACAAGGTTCTGCATATTAACAAAAATATAACTCACTTGGTATTTTGTTAACATGCAGAAGTGTGTTTAGGGGAACCTAAGTTACAGTTAAGCTACAGTGTAGCTTAAGGTTCCTTAAACACAGTTTTGCATGTTAACAAAAGTCCATTTATTTACATCAATGTTTTCCATTGACAGATTCTTTTGATCAGTAATCATTTATTTTTTTTGTCTAACAAAGAAATAAATACATGAAAGAAAGCTTTATATTCAAATATTCGTTATTGAAAGTTTTTTTTTCTTTTTTCTATAGATTAATGTGATTTTCTGCTTTTGGTTAAAAGCCTCTCTTTGCAGGAGAGTCAGACATAGCAATTGACTTGTTTTAGATTTAAAAAAACAAAAACAAAAAAAAACTACTTTCCTATCTTTTTTTCTCTCTCTCTGTTTCACTCTCATAGAAATATTGGCAATTACCCCTTGGGGAGAAATGTTTTTTAAGTGGGCATTTTTTTTTTTTTTTTTGACAATATCTTATGTTCATTATGGTCTATAAAAAATTTGCCTAACCAGGTACAATTTATTTTATTTTTACTTGCAGAGTGACTTGCATTTTTCTTCCTGTCAGGATCATCAACAAATGCCCAACTTAATTATATTTAACTTCTTTCCAGCTCTATTTCATTTTTTCTCTTTTTTTTTTTTTTTTTCCCCTAAGGAAACTAAATGCAGTGTGTTCAAAAAGTTACTATGCATCTATAATTTCAAAACAGTAACCATATCCTGTGGTCTAAAACTCCTAATTCTTTTGGAGATTTTTTTTTCAGGGAAATTACATTCACAAAGTAAAGTTAGATATTCACAGCATGTGCCGTTGCTTCATCTTGCAAATGAAAAATAACCAATTTTTAAAGTATTTTTCTGGCTATTTTCTTTATCTTTGTTTCACTATGTTCCAACACTGAACCAAAAATAACCAGTTGATCATTCTTCTTCATTCACTTAACTACTTGATGAAAGAAAGAATAATTTTGCCAAGTGACTTTCTGAATACACTGTATAAGCTGTCATCCTACTAATTTTTTACACTGACCTATGACATAACAATAATAATAATGATTATGATTATCCTTGCTGTTAATGTTCTTGTTTTGAGAACGTTTTTAACTTGATTTTCCACAATAATGTAACATACATGCAATAACTAAAGAAAAATATTTTTCTCAATTTCACTTAATTGTTTTTCATTTATTATTCAGTAACTTCCTATATTGTCACATTTTAATGAAGGAAATATGATAATAAATTACCCTTTATAATTAATTTTCTTAGTGAATGGAAAATCTTTTGAGCAAGTTTTTTAAAACCCCAAATAAATTATAGTTCTGTCTTTTCAAGAGTAATAGGACAAAATATTGAAAAGCAATGAACCATAGATTGATATGTCATTAAATGAAATAACCAGACACATCTAAGTTGTTAAGATACGATGAATATTTTTTCCTGATTTTATAAAATAATTAATTAGTTTTATTAGTTTTAAAGAAAGATCAGTGTCTTTTATTTCATTTAGAATCATTTGATAAATAACAACAAGGACTAAGAAGTATATTATCATTGTTTTTAGTCTGGTTTCCTTTCATCTTCAACTTTTTTTTCACTCTTCAATGCTGTCTTCATTGAAGTTTGGCTAATTAAAAGTTTTCTCAATATTCCAGGACTCTACTTATTATTACAGTTGATCTGTAACTACTGGATTGGCAACTAAGTTCTTGCCGTTTTGTTTAACTCTTTGAATCCCAACTTATAAAAATTACCAAGTAGTCACTATTGTTATATTAGAGCAATATATTAAAACCAAAATAGTGTCTTTTTTTGCTTTATGTTAGGGTCAATATATCGGTCCCTTAGGGTCCAAGGATTAAATCTATTAATGTTGGTTTTCATTTCAAGAGAGAAATAGAAAGGTTAGATAAATAGGAGAGTGAAAGTGAGAGAAAGTGAGTGTGTGTGTGTGTGTGAGAGAGGGAGAGAGAGAGAGAGATTGAGAAATCAAAAAAAAGAAGAGTGTGTGTAATGCAAAATTGTGCATGTGTGTTGAGAGAAAGAGAGAGAGAGAGAGGGGGAGGATAAAAGAAGGAAAAAGAGAAGGAGTATATATTTAAACAAAAACAGCCAGAACTAAGTTGCCAACCCAACATTTATATAATTATGAAAAGAGAAAAGAAAAAGAAAACTTGAGAAACCTGTTCTTATCTGTAGGTCATTGGTTCTTCGTATTCAATGAATGAATGATTTATGCATAAATATGATTTTTATTTTTCTCATTATTCATATTCTGATGTTTTTAGGTTAAATAATTCTATCAAATGATTTCAGATTCTGTTAGAAATAAAGAAGGTTCAGATTCTCCTGGAATGGGCTCCCCTGCACACCGTCCCAGTAGAGATACAAAACAACCTGGCAGTTCTTCATCGGCCCATGGTAGCAAAGACTTTCCAATAAGCAAATCGAGAACAGGATCTCCTGCCCATCGTTTGCGAACTGACTCTCCTCCTAACAAACTCAGAATCAATTCTGATATTGCAAGGAGTGTAGATTCTTTAAATGAACCTGGGTAAGTTCCGTCACCTATCATTTCTTTTTATTTTCAGATGGGTCAGATGACCCAATATCCATGTATGTGTATTTACTATAAATACAATTTGAAGATCTTTTTTCTCTGGGGGACAATGCCTTGTTGGTCTTCAGACATATTTCACAATTTTAAAGGGTCTCTTTTTGTTACTATCCATGAACTATTACACCTAGTGGTGCATTAGACAGCAAATTTGTATTTGCTGTTTCCATAGCATAATTGTTTTTACGAGAAAGAGCCTCTAGCCCTATGTTCAACCTCCAGGGTTTTTTGGGGGGCTTTTGAAATCAGTGTTGTCCTTCACCTAAATGAGATACTCTCTTGAGTTAACGAGCCCCATCTGCCCGAGGAGGGTAAAGGTAGATGCAATGGTTTTGACTTGGATTTGAACTTGCATAATACGATTCCATAGTCCGAGCTTTTTCCAATGCTCTATCTCACCATCTCTTCTGTTACAATGCGTGAGGCAAATGGATCAAGCAGCATGCATTGTAGAAGTAATGGACAAATGCATTGTAGTAACATTGTTAACTAACTAACTATTTCGACTGTTTACTTTTGTTTCTTCTTTCTCTTTCAGAATTGATCCTTAATTCAGGCAAATTAATAAACATTAATTTCTTCTTCTTTTTAGTGCAGGGCAGTTTTTGTTTGTGACAAAAAATGATTCTAGCTGGAGAACTATAAAATGCTAAAATTCTTCATAATTTACAAAAATAAAAAATTGGTAAATCAGTCTAAGGCAAAGATTTGTAAAGTAAAATATAGTAGTAATAATTCTACTACTAATGATAATCTAAAAAGTAAGCAAGAACGTAGTTTTGTAGCATCAGGCAATAGACAAGAAATCTTAGTCAAATGGGATTAAGTAATATTTATTGAGATTGTTCTTGTCTCTCTGATTGGTCCACTGCCATCATCCCTTGCTATAAATGAAATCTTCTAAATCTTAACAAACATACCCTATTTACTAGTCCAAAAATATTGCAACACTTTTGTTTTGTTTTTTTTCTTCTATTCAGTGATGCTAAAAAATGGGATGATATCGATATAATTCAGAAACAACTTGGGTTTGTGAGCACTGTCGAAGGAGCAGATGGAGGCTTAAAACCTCTGACAGCACGTGAATGTTTTGTGCGACATTTCATGACAGAAAGAGAAGCAGAATATACTTATACAGAACCAGTCAAGTCAGTAACTTCTTTTTTTTTTTTAAGAAATGAACAATTTTTCAGTAATAAATAATCTTGCATGAAAATTTATGATCATTTTTTTAAGTTATTTTTTTTTTTTTGTTGGATTAAAAAAAAAATTTTCAAATCAAGGAGAAGCCAGACATTTTTTTTTTTTATTATTATTTTGCCATCTAAAAATATCAATGAATGATCTTTTATTAGCAATAGAATAACAAAGTTGATTTGGTTGTGCGACAAACAAAATGTTATTTTAACATCGATTGTAAAATGTTTAAGATCTTTTCTTTAAAACATTAATCAATTTTTTTTAAAAAAGGATTTAAGAAAAATAGAGGCAACTTCATTTTTTTTCTTCTTGCATTTGGATGCAGAAATTAACAAATCTTTTATAAATTATTTAATACTGTATCCTTTTTTATTGAAAAAGTAATTTTAACATTTTTTTGTGGCTAAAATGTGTAATTAAATAAACAAATGTGACATAAATTACCTGGAGTTTAATTTTCTACTTCTTAATCATTTATGAATAAGTTTTTTTGTTTTTTTTAAATCCAAACATATGAATGAAATTTTTAATGTTTTATGAAGATAAAAATTTAAAATACCTGTGAAAATTGTTTTCTAAATTATCTATTTTCTAAATTGGATATTTAGTGAAATTAATATATTTTAATAGAATATATTAACCTTTAATCACAATTGGTTTTAAAAATTTACCAAAATAAATAAGTTTTTTAAACTTTAATTTTGTAAAACATTTTTGATATTTAATTCTCAGCATTCTTCAGCATAGTGGAATAATTAGTAGAAATAAACGTATTCAAATATTTGTAAATAAGATTTTTTTTTTTTTTTCTAAAGGGTTTTTTGTGGTACTTGGAATGTCAATGGCCAATCTCCTAGTGTTTCAATCCATACTTGGTTGGCAGCTGATCGTGAACCGCCAGATATTTATGCAATTGGGTGAGTTTTTAATTCCAATCATCCATAAATTTAGAAAGTTTTATTTTTGAAAACCAAAAAAAAAAAAAAACGTTGAGCAGCAAATTTATTTTTTACTGTTTCCGTAGCATACTTGTTTTTACATAAAAGAGTCATTAGCCCTATGCTCAACCTCCAATCTGGAGGACTTTTTTTGGGCTTTTGAAATCAGTGTTGCCCTTCACCTAGATGAGTCACTCTCCTGAGTTAACAAGACCCATCTGCCTTAGGAAGCTTAGGGTAGATGCAATGGTTTTATGATTTGAACTCGCGAAATAAGATTCCATAGACCAAGCTTTTACCAATTCATTTAATTTTGTAGTATGCAAAATGCTATATTATCAACCAGTGTTTGTTTTAATCTTGTGATGATTACATTTATTATTAAGTATTCGTTACTTTACCTTTTCGTATTTCCCACTTTCATCCCTTTTCATCAACCACACTTTGCATTTTTTCTCGTAGCACACGAAGGTTGGGACACAAGCCAAGGTCTGATCAACCTTGGCCAGTTAACCTGGTGAGACAGTCTGATGTTTGAAATAGATCTAAACTGTCAATGATCTAGGGGTAACATCACTGTAGATGTGTCCCAACCGCATTAGTAGATGTATTTTTCAAATATATATTTAAAAAAGCCAACAGCATTTTTTGTGTTCTCAATCAATCAATCTAGGTAAATGAGGTCCCAAATGAAAGCACACCGCCTATGCATCATTAAAAAATTTTTGCTTTCGATGGTTGCACAAAAACAATTTTAATTACAGCTATCTCTTTCTAATTGCGACAGGGTCACTTGTAATAATACAAATTGCCAAGCTGAAAATTTTATTCTTTTCAGTTTTCAAGAATTGGATTTAAGTAAAGAAGCATTTTTTTTCACTGATTCCCCAAAGGAAGTGGAATGGTTAAATATGGTGAATAATTGCCTCCATCCAGATGCCAAGTACAAAAAGGTGAGAAGATAAAAATTTTTTTTTTTTTAATCAAATTAATGAAATTTTGAGTCATCTTTAATAAATTGGTACTTTTTGTGAAAAATCTTTTTAGTAATTAATTTTGTTACTTAGGATTAAAAAAAACTAACTACATTGAGACAGTTTATCTCAGTTTCTTAATATTAATATATTAGGTTGTTCCAAAAGTTTGTAAACACTTTGAAATTTTACTCACCAAGTAATGACAGAAACAAAACAAAATTATTCCTCAAAATAAAGACCATCATTTTCCAAGACTTTTTGCCGTTAATCAGCAAGCATTTAGATGCGGTAAAAGTACTATACAGCCAGATTCAAATCAAAGAATTCTTGATACGCTTCCTCAAACATTTACGACACCCTAATATCATATAATAAAGAAAATGCTACTGTTCACTCTTTGTTATAGTGTGTGAAAGTACTTTACCAATAATATTGTAACATGCTTTTTAAAGATACTTATTCAATTTCTCATTAGGAATTCCTAATGATTACTGAGAATACCTGAAAAGACAACACACAAAATATAAGGGTAATGCTATATATCTACACCCTAAGGTGCCAATATGTATAAATACCTATACATATACACTTACATATATTATAGATATTATGGGCAACGACGGTGGAGCTTTGGTAAAAGCTCAGGCTCTGGAGTCGTGTTACGCGAGTTCAAATCTCAGTCAAAACCATTACTTTCACTTTAGCAGCCTCAGGCAGATGGGGCTCGTTAACTCAGGAGAGCAGCTCATCTAGGTGAAGGGTAACACCGAATGTTAAAAGGCCGAGTAAAAGCACATAAAAATGGACTTGTGCTAAACTTTGGTTGGTGCTCACCAAGTAAATAAAATATATTATAGATATCAGCAGCCAAGGGTGCAGATACAGAGCAATACCAATTAGGTAAAAGCACCCAGCTATGGACAAAAGACATTGATATATTAAAAATGCTTAATAGATTTTAAAGAAATATTTAGTGTTTTGAGTTAAAAGTGTTTATACATTTATTTTACTTGAAAAATAAATTTTAGGTTATTTGTTCAAATTTTTTTTTAATATTTGCTCTTTTAAATGTAATATGTTTTTTTTTCTTTTTTTTTGTTTCAGATCAAATTAATTCGTTTAGTTGGAATAATGTTAATTGTCTATGTCCGCCAGGAGTTGGCTCCTTTTGTCTATTGTGTAGATTCTGATTTAGTGGCAACAGGCATCATGGGATTTTTGGTAAGCACTAACTTTTCATCATTTTTCGGAATCCTTGAGATTAGGTTATTATATATATATATATATATATATTATTATTATTATTATTATTATTCATTATCAATTATTATTATTTATTAGATGTAGAATATACATGAAAAAACATAAACACACATTACAGCAAGTGGAGGGCTTAAAGAAACACCTGACAACAAAAACAAATCTTCCATTAAAAATAGAACCAACATTAGATTTAAAAGAAATAGTTAAAAAATATGAATAACTTTATTAAAACTGGGAAGCAAGAATAAAGCTGTGGTAAAAGCTTGGACTCTTAAATTGTATTACACGAGTTCAAATCCCAATGAAAACCATTACATTTGCTTTCAGCTGTCTTGGGCAGATGAAGTTCTTTAACTTGGAGAGTAATCCATCTAGGTGAAGGGCAACACTGATTACAAAAGCCCAGGGATATATACCTAGATGAGCTGCTCTCCCATGTTAACGAGCCCCATCTGTCCGAGGCTGCTGAAGTGAAAGTAATGGTTTTGACTGGGATTTGAACTCGCGTAATACAATTCCAGAGCCTGAGCTTTTTACCAATGCTCCACCATCACATGTTATTGTTATTTACACTCACAACCCTTATTAATTAAGTTCATGATTTTTCTAATGTTCTCCACCAGATGAATAAGTAGATAACTGGATGTATAGATGGGAACTAACAGTCCCTAACCATCTAAAATGAGTTTGCTGATACTCTATGTCCAGAACTTCTTCTGGAAATTTTTTCTTAGTGTTTCTCTGATTTCTTTTTTTTTTCTAAATTTTGTAGGGTAATAAAGGAGGTGTGGCTGTGAGGATGACCATCCACAACACTTCAGTTTGTTTTATCAGCTCCCATTTAGCAGCTCATCAAGATGAATTTGAAAGACGAAATCAGGTAATGAAATAATAAGGATTAATGGAAACAATCATGTGCCTCTTATGCATCTTTATATATCTCTCCCCCTCTCTCTATCTTCATTTCTCTCTCTCTCTCTTGTATTCATTTTCCTTTCTCTCATCTTATACTCTCTCTCTCTCTCTCTCTCTCTCACTCATCTTCAATTCTCTCTCTCTCTTTCTCTCATCTTCATCTCTCTTTTGATATTGACATTTGATAAAATTTTCTTAATCGAAATTCTCTCTCTCTAATTTTAGATTTTTCAAAATTCTTGATTTTCAATTCATCAACCTTTTATTTTCTTTCAGGATTATCGTGATATCAGCTCTCATCTACGTTTTCGTCAATTTGTTCCCAACCTTTCCATGAATGATCACGAGTAAGTCACTTTATGACTAACTGCTTTAAAAAAATAAATATGGGGGATATTTAGCAAAAATGACCCTGACATTGTCATGATAAGATAATAGAATTTTTTTAATTATGAATTATTGTTTTTGAAAGAAATGTTTAGTTTTAAAACTGAGCATTATTCAAAAAGACAAGGAAAAAAAGATATAAGAATTCTTTTAAAAATCCTAAAAGAAGCTTATATATTTTTTCTTATTTCTTTCAAACTGCATATTTTTATTTTCAGGATAATTTTCTGGCTTGGTGATTTGAATTATCGGATCTCAGACATCGATATTGTAGATGTGAAGAAATTAATTGATAACAAAATGTACAACAAACTTATTCAATTTGATCAAGTAAGTCAGTGATTTTAATATAGAACAAAATATTTTAAATACCGAATAGATATGAATAAATTGATGCATTAAAGAATGGATTGGTAAATGTTTGAGTAATTTTTTGTTATTCAATTCATTTAAAACAGTTAATTATAACTTTTAATTATGTGAAACCTAAATAAAATATATCAATTTTTCCATGTGTAAATAATTCGGGAAAAGCTATTTTGACAAGTTTATATGTATCTCTCTGACACACTATTTTTTCAATTTCTTCTCTGATGTAAAGTCTTAAAATGAAAAAAACTTAAATTTTCCAAGCAAAATAAATTTCTTTAAATGCAAAGTTTTTAAATTCTCTAAGAAGTAAAAGTATTAAAGATAAAACATGGAACAGATTTTTTATAGGTTTCATTAAAAAATATCAAGTATAGGTTAAAATAATATCTTTTTAAAATCAATAATCCAATATATTTAAGTCTATGGCCATTTGTTGTCATACTTACGGATAACACAGACAAAACATTTTTTTGTCATATTCACTTGCATACGACTATTATTATTATATATGCATGAAGCATTTTTCTTCTTTCAGCTTTTTAAACAACTTGGTCAGACTGATGTATTTGAGAATTTCATGGAAGGTGAAGTGAATTTTAAACCAACTTATAAATATGATCCAGGAACAGACAATTGGGATTCAAGGTTAGAATAAAATAGTTTTCTCTTTAATCATATTAACAATATTTAAATCTTATTTTTATAAGAATTTATTTTGAATATCCTTAAATTTTTGCAGTACTCAAATCATAATTTTACAGGGTGTCTCAAAATAAATAAAACCCATAAAATTGCTGATAAATATCTTGATTTTAACCTTATAAATTATATTTTTTAGATTTGATAGCAGTTCTAAATAACAATTATTTCTATATACAGGGTGTCTCAAAATAAATAAAACCCATAAAATTGCTGATAAATATGTTGATTTTAACCTTATATTTTTATATTTTTCAGATTTGATAGCAATTATAAATAACAATTATTTCTGTATACAGGGTGTCTCAAATTAAACAAACCCCATAAAATTGCTGATAAATATCTTGATTTTAACCTTATATTTTGTCCTTGATTTTAGTTACCCCTTAGGGTGAGGACTGGGAGTCTCAGTTTAATCAGAGATTGCCAAAAAGACGAAACAACTTGAATTCAAACCTGCGGACCACTGTTCCAACAGATTGACTATCCACTGGGCCACGTCGATCGTCCCTGAGTTTTTATCTAACAAAGTTTCCAAATTATTTTCGTGCGGTGACAAACTAGGCAATTTACTATAATTTTTGTCATCATATCATATGATAAGAGTTGCTGCTAGACAATAAATGAACAAAATAGTTTCTTTTTCTAATGTATATATTTTTGTAATTGGACTCTGATAATAGCTTAAAACACTAATGCTTAATACTTATCCAAAAACTTAACTGTAATAATGTAGCAATTATGACCGTTTTCTGTCAAAACATTAAACGCACTTCTTTGTTTAGTCAAAGTTTCTCTGAGACATTTTCTATAGAAGAGTGCCTGAATTAATGTCTCATTTGTTTTTCCAAAAAAAACTTGTTCTTTTTATAGATTAGAATCTAAAACATTTATTAAAGTATTGCCATTGATAATGATTTAAGAATATTATATTTACTTGGTACAGCCCCGAGGGAGCTTTTGCCCCCCCCCAAAAAAATTGTGGGGTCTGGGAGGGCTCTGAGGACTGCTCTATGCTTTCCGATACAATAGACTTCCTTAGTTAACTTAGTGGCAAGTACCTTGTGCCCTTTCAAAGCAAGGTAATACTTCTAGTTTATATATAAATTTAGAGTTTTGGGTAGCCACTGTGAAGCATTGGTAAAAAGCTCGGGCTCTGAAATCATAGAACGTGAGTTCAAATCCCAGTCAAAACCATTATATTCACCTTTAGCTTCCTCGGGCAGATAGGGCTCATTAACTCGGGAGAGCAGCTCATACAAGTGAGGGATAACACCAAGTGTAAAAAGCCTGGGTAAGAGGACGTAAAAATGGCCTTGTGCTAAACTGGGGTTGGTGCTCATTAAGTAAATATAATTTAAATGTAATATATAAGTTTAGAGTTTTTTGTGGATAGAAAATAATGACTTATTGATAGATTTTTGTATTATTAATGATTATAGAAATTACACTTCTTTTAAATTCATTATTGAGAAGATAAAAAATTACAGCAGATTTGTTTAATTTTTTTCTCATTCTCTTCAAAGGTGTTATTGTTTTTATAATTGTGTTATCAAAGGAATATTGACTTACATAAAGAACAGAAAGATAGATTCTTTTCAAAAAAGAAAAACACAAGTTGTTTTTTGTTTTGTTTCAATGAAAAGTAGTAATAATTACAATATATATATATATATATATATATATATATATATATATAAATATATATTTTC
>JAUZSX010155633.1:0-17006 GCA_034780655.1 Idiosepius hallami
TATATGTCTTTTCTTATTCAATAATTATTGCTTTTTTTTCTTTTGCTGCCAAATTGCTATTGTTTTTTAAAACTGAAATAAACTTTTGGTTTTAAATCGATCAATAAATTTTCTTTTCATAATTTTCAATTCTTTTATTTTTAAATATTTTGCTTAGAAAATTAACTCGGTCGTACTGAGTTCGTCTAATTAGTATCATTCTGCAACTAAAACTCAATACAAAGAAATCAAAAGACCAATTTTTTGGTTGCTGACATAATCCTCTATAAACACATTTAGCAATCAGAATTTGCATGCAATAGAATTAAATATATATATACATTAAGCGAATATGTGTTGCGCAATAATTACGTGTTTTTGTTTTTTTAAGGATTTTTTTTTTCAGAAATGAAATGAAATTATGTAAAAACTAAGAATGAACAAAAGATACAGAATTTAATCAGTACGTTTACAAAATGTCATCGAATAAATACAAACACGATAAAAAGTTTAACTTATTAAGATCATAACAACTGGATTTCAAATGCCATATTCAATAATGATAAACTAAAATCACAGGAATTAACTTTTCAAAACATTTTATAAACAAAGAAGCTCAAAGAAAATGGAAATCAAATCTTTAAAATAATGAAATTTATAACTGCAAAGAAAAGTTAAAATTTTCCAATGAAATTTTCTTGGGAAAAAAAAACAACTTTTATATTTTTGAATTTTATTTATCTAATGCATTATAAGATTTAATACCGTTAATACCAAAAATTACAATCATAGTCAACCTATGCATACATTTCGTCTATTATTGAATATATATATATATATATATATATATATATATATATATATATTGCTTACTTTTTCTCGATTCATGCCAATTGACATATATATAGTAAAATTAAATAGATACACTTTTTCTTAAATATCAAGGAGAAATTACCAAAACTTGTTTAAGTATCTGCTCGAAATGCATTGAAAAAATAATTTTCACTTAGAGTATTTAAAATAAAGTTAAATGTAACTGCACGTTATTAAGAAATAATCTTATAAAGAATTTCACTGTAAAACGATTTACGATTGAAAAATAATTAGACAATACAAAATGGGCGTTAAAATAATTAAAAATTTATTCGAATTAGAGGTTTTAACAATCAAACTGCCACAACTTTTTGATTTGCACTAAAGCACAATCTGATACATAACATATATGAATATGATAGATTGTTTTTATTTAACAATATATTACCATTTACATATGTGATGCTTCAATTAACAAGTTATTATTATTATTATTATTATTATAAATTTTCAAAACTCAGTTTATATTATTATTGGCATTTGAATATTGATTCCATTATTCGATATACTAAGAATATTGAATTGATTTTTCTTTTGGTTTATTCGAAAATAAGGGAAAAGATAATCCAAATTTTAATAAACTTTAAAGTTTTGTAGTCACTTTATGTAGTCGCCAAACTAACATACGGAAATAAACACTATTAGAAATAACAATTTATAAATTAATATTTTGATTTAACAAAATATTAACCATTACGTTCGTTAACCACCATATATATGCTTCTAATTCAATAACAGATTATTTGCAGAAAAATGTAGACTCACTGTTTAAGCATACAGAGCATAAACGGGCATTTAGCTATTTTCCATGGTTTGCTTGACCGAAATATTATGTAACAGACGGAACTATCCAAAATATATGTAATTATCAATGGTCTTAATAAAGTATTAACTTATTTAATGTAGGTGTTTGAAACAGCATACTGACAATGATTCAGGTTTAACTCACAGTCACCAACTAATTCTGAACATTCAATGATCAGTGTATTTGAACTAATTTACCTATTTGAATATTTTACAGTTCTGTTACGATATCTATAAAGAATATATTCAAAACATTACAAAAACAACAAAACAAACAGACATGGTAATCTAAAGTTTAGATAATCTTAAAATTGATCAAAACGTTCAATGAATTTATCTTTAGTCGAAAGAGGCGTATGCAGATAGTTACAGACAACATAAAGACATATAATTAATAGACTTCTTTTCGTAAATCTATATTCTGTTTCAAACAGATAGGCTTCCACTTCGTCTTCCTTCTGCCCTGTTCAACTTTCAATTGATCATTATTTGTCTTATTAATCTTCATATTTATTAGCACAATTAATTGAGGCTCCTCATTAAAAGGTGTCTGAGTAATTATGTTTCACAATAAAGATTTCTTTCAAAGATACTCAATAGAAGCCCTAGATGATTACAGTGATATAAAGTTTAGTCTAGAAAATATAATGTGAACCAGCAATTTGAAAATGCATTCGCTTTCTAGCTGAAATACCTATGAACATAGCCAACCTCTACGTTCAAAAAATTATTATATATACAGTTATTAATCTCTTGCTTTGGAATTAGTCAGTAGTTAGCAATTTAGATTATAAATTGTTCTCTGATATTTGCTTTTAAATAATTGATTCTATTCTGTTTCGAAACGATCGCTGCTATTTTTCTGTTATTTCCAGTTTTACCCCAAATACAAATATATTTGACATACATTTGATAGGACACCAAAGTCTGGGGGTTACAAGGCCTATTTTAAGTCCCCATAACTTTCATGTACATTTTTAATCGATGTTGTTCGTTACCCAGATAAATAACTATGCGTTATTTGATGGGCTTTATCAACCCAGATTTTTAAAATCAGTAACACCCTTTCACCTACATGAGTTTTTCCCTCGAGTTAACGAGTATCATGTTATTGTTTAAATAATATATAATATACATATAAATGCATTTGTGAAAATTTTGTTTCGATGCCAGATCTGAATATGATATTAATGCTACCATTTTTTGTGAAAAATAAATAAATTTTGATTTAATGAATTTTTTTATCAAATTAATCTATTAAATCTATTTAAATGAAACATTACAACTTCCCCGTCTTAAACAAAATAGAGTGTAAGAATAAATTTAAAAAATACTGGTGTGTAAAGTCGTTATTTAATAATCTCTCTTTTATATCATGTTACAAACTGTTTTGGTGGTGAAATTTCTTTTCAATAATGATATGTCATAAAATAACGCAATATATTCTTTGAAAAAAAGCGAAACACCTAAAGATACCTTGCTATTATTTCAGAACAATGTAACTTAATTCAGTAAGTAAAAGAATTATCTTCGTTACCCCTTTTCTAATAATGTCTTTGTTTTAGAAAGGAAACGAATCGTAGACTCATTTCCCAAACAATTGCTTCGCCAGGAAAAGATAAAGTAGAAAACAAAAATGTGTAGATATATTTGGTGCTGCGTCTTACGATCTTTCACAAAAGGTCTATTTTTACTTTTGACACAGAAACCATGATAGTAGGTTGCTATTTTATATTAAAGCATATTATTTTCTATAAGTTAAAGCCAGAGAAAAAAAGGGAGTATTCTAAATAATATGCAAGACTGGGTGTATAAACATTTTGCATTAGATCGAGAAAATACGAACTGTGAGTAAAGGACTCAAGTAACTTTGAAAATATTAATATGACAAAAATATCAAGTTCCTTTTCACAGACCAGAAACTAACTATCAATTAAAAAAATTATTAACAAGATAAACAAATAGCTTTTTTATAATCTTATTTAAAATTACATAAAAATTTTCAAATGTTGATTGTTACAATATTTTTGCAAAAGTGTATATAATTTTCAAAATTGAACAAAATATTTATACGCTCCACAATACCTAAGGACAATTGAAATTATGATAGAAATTTATCGAAAATTATAGAAAATTTAAAGTTAGAGCTTATAAAACATATTTATTCAATATTAGACTAAACGAAAGAATATTCATCCACATACAATATATAGATAAGTGCCATTAAGAAATTTAATTTTTGTAATATATTTTTTGTAATATTTTTTTTTTGTTTTCGAACAATAATTTCTGTCCGAACGTTTTGGCCTTCGTTTACAATCTTCAGGAAGGTAAGTTGACATTTTCGTTGTTTTTATAATTTTGTTTGAGAGATTGTGAGAGAATGTATGAAAACTAAACTCCAGAACAAAAAAATCGTGCTAGAAGTATTTTTTTAAAGATTTAAAACTAAGGAAAAAAAATCAATAAGAACAGTAATAATTACATTTTTGGAATAACGAAATTAACCAAAGGTGTTGTAAATAAATATATAAATAAATATATGTCTATAAATATATACTCGTACGTGGAAACATACATTTATATCTATCGCTCTCTACTTTTCTCCCTCCCTAGGAATATATATATGTGTGTGTGTGACCAATATTGTTTATGTATTAATGCGTTTTATCCATCTTTTAGACATTTATCACATGTTACGTGATAAAGCTTTTTTTTACCTCTAAATCAGTTTTATAAAAATATTCTCATATATTTCACACTCATTAATTCTTGAGTATATTAATTCTTGAGTACATTCATCTAGTTGTTAAAATCGTCCGCTCATTTATTCTTTAATTGAGATTTAACCAATTTCTTTATTTATGTACATTTTTTCTTTTTTTTAGAAATTCTACTTATAATTCAATAGCATTTTTTTATGTTTCACTGTATTTCTAAAGGTTTAAATCATATTTTCGCTTCTAGTAAATAGCGAGTTAAAGTCTCCATATCTAAATTTATTGTTTTCTTTTTTTTCATGTTTTACTCTTCAAGTGTGATGGTTGTCCGATCTTGTTTCCTTAGAGGTTCAATTAATTTCTCTTTGATTCTACTGATGTCAGTTTCAAGAAATTCAATTTTTAATCTTATTTTTTTAATTTAGTTCCATTTGATTTGTATTTATCGAATACTCTTTATTAACAAAAATGTGATACAATTTACATTATCAAATTGTACCAAATCAAAGGAAATTAAATAAGACAAATACATATAATTACCAACTAAAGTCAAACTAATCTGCATTGAATTTAACAGAATGACTTTAACCAATAAGGGCAGTTGTCACTTTAGCTTAATAGAAAACCGTCGGGAACATCGTTAAAAATCTCTTACTTATCAATAAAAGATTTCATCTATGCAGCATCAGTTAGCTTTGTCGGAGTGGGGGTTGTGTTTGGTCATTCAGGTTTCAATATTACGGCGGTTTGCTATAATAGTTTTCAGTTTTCTTCAAAATAAAAGAAAGATCATTTGAATCACATACAACACATATCAAATGGGCCCAATTTCAAACCTAATAATTTATTTTTTTAGATAGTGTTTTAGATATATGAGAATTATTATGCTTAATTTAAAATTATTTTCTATATTTTTTAATTCAATGAATTTATTAAGAGTAGTTTATATATTTTATGTCATTTGGAGATTTAAAAAAATTAAGATTTTGCAATATATATATATATATATATATATAATGTATTATGTGGTTACACCCCTCGATTTTCTTCAGATATTTAAGTAAAACACTGACACAATGAAATCTGATGAGATGACCAATTATTTGGTTGGTTACGATGTCCTTAAGAATATGCGCCGGTAACCAAGTGAAAAGTACAAAGATAAGTGTACAAGGCATACAGTTAAGTATGGTAGTGGGATGCTATAGTCTGGGGCAGCATATGACCTGTAGGTATTGACGAGTTACATTTCAATAAGGGGACCCTAAACACAAACATTTACTGTGAAATGCTGCAGCAGATTTTGATTGCCTCTCTCCAGAAACTGAGTTGCACAACAGTGTTTCAGCATGAAAATGAGCTCAAATTCACTTTGAAGATAACCACTGCTTTACTAAAGAGACAGAGGGTAAAGGTAATAGACTTTTGTGATACACAATAGAATTTGAAATAAAGATAATTATATATACATTTTCCTTAACATTTGTATTTTAACTTAAGAAATAGAATTGTATCACGTTAACACGTAATCATCTGACGCCCGTTTATAAATACGTATTTTTTGGTATCTATAATTTTTATTTTTTTAAATAATTCATTTGTTGTCATAATATCGAAACTACCTTGTCCCTAACAAAACCTAATGGACAAAATAATAATAATAATAATAATAATAATAAATATGCCCTGAAGAAGAAAAACACCCGAAACGCGTTGGGACTGGTATATATTCTTTTTTTTTGTTTTTTCTAATAATTTTCTATCACACACACACACACGCGCGCGCACACATTATAAATAGATAAATCTTTGAAAAACAAAACTATAGATAGGTCGATGGATATGCTGATAGTTAGGCAGAGGTAGTTTGTTTGATCAAAATATAATGTTTGTTGAATTATCTGTTCTACATCTTAACTAATATTTTACTAGTTTTATGCTCTATATCACAACAAAGTGTGCTATTACCCCAAACCGTGTCTTTTACATATCTGGCATTCTTCGTGTTAAGAATGACCGATATTGAATTCCACATAAAGTTCAAAAGCACATGTTTAAATATTCATGACTTTTTCTTTATTCCTTCACTTTTGCTAAAATATATTAGAAATACACCATTTGGTCAAATGCTTTGGGCTATTTTGGAGTGTTTTTTTCAGCTTCTTTTTGGAATAATCTTATAAAAGTTGTATCCATAGATATCGCACGGTTAATGGAAAATTTGAAAAGATATAACAAGAACATATTATTTGAAAGAAAAAAATATGGTTTGTTTTGTGTACAACGGCATATAAACACATTTAGGTTATCTCAATGCCGAGAACAACTTTAGATAATCATTGTTTTTATACACATAGTTTTTTGAATACACAATTTGCACTATCTAATCCATAGCTGGACGGAAGATGAGGTTTCATACCTTTCCAAAGTGTATTATTTGAAACGCTAACGCAGACGAAACAGCTTTGATTCATACCCATGCACCACGGTTCCGGAGTCCGGTGGTTTGTCGACTGGGCCACGTTGACGGCCACTCACAAAAATAGTCTAATAAAAGATATTAAAAACAAAGATTTAAACAATTCTAAAATGTGTTGATTTTATTCGACTCCAGTAAAAAATACAAATAGGAAGGAAGGAAATATTGATTTTTTTTTAAGACAGAAATCTTTTTTTTCCTTCATTTTTTTCTTCCAGGAAATGGGACATCTGACCAGATGTCAAACATTTACTCTGATTTTAGTGAGTCCAATCAAGAGATCTTTTCAGAATTCTAGCCGCCCCTTTCAGTGTATCTCACGTGCACAGGGTTTACCGGGTATACTTGATGAATATTTTCTAAGGTTCTTTTACATAAGTCCTGTTGCTCTTATAATAACTGGTATGACACTAACTTCTGTTAGCTTCCAATTTCCTTTCATATCATACAAAAGCCCTTCATACTTTGTTTTCTTTTCCTTCTCAGATCTGTTAAGCCCTGCATCTTTGGATATGCTGACCTCTATTATGGTAGCTCTATTATTTGCTTTGTCCCAAATAAATATGTAAGGTTCAACGATTGCATTGTCGAGCTATTTGCTTGTAAGCATTACGTTATCATAGTGAATCGTGTGATCGGATAAAACATGACAGAGTAAAAATAACAGCGATATTTATGATTATCTCTTTTTTTAATTTTGCAAATGTTATCAACATTTAAAAAGTCTAATGATATAAGCTTTTATATTTCATATTTAACTAAAAGTTTTTGGTATGCTGTTTCAAATTTCATAATTTTTGTAAAAATAAGTTTATTTAAACGTGATTGAAGAAAAATAACGATATTAATTAACTGATTAATAATTTGAAAACAATATAATAAAAAAAGAAAATACCAAATATTCAAAATATTAAACACAATTAACTTTAGGATAAAAAAGTTGGAATAAAAATTTATTAAATAATTAGACAGAATCGTTCATAGGTAAAAACTAGTAAAAAAACTAAACTTGATATTGTAAATTGTGATTCGATTTTACAAGAGAAGAAATGAAAGAACGTAATGTAGATTTAATTGAAACGGCAGAATGAAGGAATTAAGAAAGCAGATGTTAAAAGAGAGCTGATTAAGGAAATATGGCAAAGTGAAGCGAAATTTTTTCTTCGTCGGTGAATAACGAGTAAAATATAAGAAGCGATTTAATATAGATTAATTGACGAAACATGCGTAGAAATGTTTGGGTCACTTTTATGTTTTTCGTTTAAACCCTACGAATCTTCCGTTAATTAATAATCATTATTTTCTTATTTAAGTAATTAATTAAAAAATCCTTTTTTACAGATAATGGGAAAACAGACAAACTTTCTCCTCATTATTATTATTATTATTATTATTACTATTATTAATATTAGTATTATTAACATTATTGGATCTCACACCAATCACCGGGCGCTTTTGAAACTAGTGGGTTTTATTGGAGATGAGGAGACAACAAGTATACTCAGATTTTAAGTAGGTTCCGTAAGACTATGATGCAACATCTACCTGGGTTTTCACCTAATTGCGTACACTTCTAACACTGTGCAAATTATGAAAAATATAAGAAGAAAGGATGACTAATATACATATATGTATATATACATATTTATGTGTATATATATATATATATATATATATTTATATATATATGTGTGTGTGTGTCTGTGTATGTGTGTGTATCGAATAGACAAATTAAATGAAATTTTGCCGCAAAATCTAAAAGTTAATCTTAAAAAAAAAACAACAAATTAAATAAAAAAAAACAACTTGGTAAATGAATGCAAAATAGAAGAATTATGTAAAATTATTGTCCTTATGAAAAAAAGTTATAAGCTGAATACTTGATAAATGAAAAGTAAAAATAAAGAAAATCTAAGTGAATAAAAGTACAAGTTTAAGCAAATTTTTGGGAATAAAATAAAACTTTGTAAAACAAAAATAAAAAATAATATGAAAAAAAAAGTGCGACAAATAAAAGTTAAAATGAAATAAAACCAAAGTGAAGTAAAAAATTGAAATGGTAGTCAAACATTGTTACTCAAAATAGACATAAAAGAATGGTGAATAAAAATGAAAAGATGAACTAAATATTAAAGAAATATAAACGAATATAAAACGGTGACAAATAAATCTACAATAGATATAGAAAATCATATGAAATGAAAGTAAAGATGCAGCGTTGTAAATAAAATTCAAATTGAAAAATTAAATGGAAAAAAAATTTTGAATAAAAAAAAATTTGAATAAAAAAATTTTTTTGAATAAAAAAAATTTTTGAATAAAAATAAAAATGAAAGAAAATCCAGCCCGTAAAAATGTAACAGAAAGAAAATCATTCTGAATGAAAGCGATAAGAAGGAAAAATATATCGACTGAAAAAAAAAACAGAAAAAGAAAAGAATAAAAAAAGGAATTTTAAAAATGCATGACAGCTGAAATGAAGATGATTAATACATAAGAAGTTACATGCGGAAGGGTGAGAAAATCCAAGCTGGCGTCAAACGCCATTTACTCCTACATATTATTTTCTCGGATTAACGAAATGCCTTAATGGAATTTGCCAGAAATTGATTTATAAGTAGCCAAGTTTTATCTACTTATTTCATTGGCTGTAGATTATTTGACTGGCACATAAATCTTTACGCTTGTGGTAGAAATATTTTTCTATCAGTGTTGAAATTATCTAAGAAACAATAAATAAGCATTTTTTTAAGAAAATCCCTTATTTCTTTAAGAACATTTTTTTTTGCTGTAGTTTTTTAATATGGTTAAAAAAAAAAGGAACATATGTGTGAAAACCTTTTTAGAGTAAGTTATCTTCCACCTGCTCGGTTGAAACCAGAAAAATGGGCTTTATCCATTTTTTGTTGTTTTTTTGTTTTGTGTCTAACGGCACATCAACCTTTAAGGGTTATTTTAATGCTTAGAACAATTACTTATGATTTGATAAACATTATCTTATATGTACAATGTTTATTTCATAACACAAATTGCACTTTTTAATCCATAGGTGAAGAAAAGATAGGGATTCATAACATTCCCTAGAGGTTTTAGTCGGCATCTCAATGTAGACGAAAGAACTTGGATTCGAACTCGCGTACCAAGATTCCAAAGTCAGACTGCGTATCCACAACGCCAATTCGACCGCCCACTTTTGTTTTTTTGGTAAACCCTTTAGATAAGAAAAGTTATTAGCACTTTTTAGTTAAACACATCAAATTAGAATTGATAGCGCCTACTGTCAATAAGTGTACTTTTAATTTGTATTTTTTTATCAAGCTCTTTATAAATTTATTGTCTCTTTTGTTGTCACGAATTTAGGAAAAGTATGAAGATACGAAAAACTATTTGATAAATAATATCATTCATTTAGTTTCGTTCTTTTGTAATCGTCATCATTTTCATTAATGAACAAAGGCTCCTTGGGCAATTACCACAAAATATAATGAATTTTACATAAAAGAACAAAGAAATCACTTGATATAAACAAAAAAAAAATCCTAAAAAATAAAAAGGAAAAAACCCCGAAAAACATAAACCCAAAGAACAACCCAGTTAGTAAAAAATAAAATAGAAATAAAGAAAATCCTGTAAAAATGAATTTAAGTAGTGATTACTGACAAATTACATGACGAGATTCCATGACAGCAAAAAAAAAACCCACAAAACTATAAATTAGTTCTCATCAATTTTCACAACAAAAGAGATAGTAAAAGGAAACAAAAATAAATGCACAAAATGAATGGAATACATAGACACTCGCAGCTACAAGAATTACAAATAAATTGAATACTGTTTGTATAGACATATATTTTAATCAATGGCTTACCTGACCAAAACGTGGTTACAAAGACAACTATGGAAGGCAGCAGTTACTGGCAATACAGTTACAGGACTATGTGTTCCTAACCAGTGTTAAGCGCCAGGGAATGAGTTGACCGAAACGTGGGGAAACAACAACAATGAAATGAGGATATCAGTCCACAAGAAATTAATACATAGACAATACTCATTGTTGAAATATTTTACTGAGTTTAGACAGTTCTCCTTACTTAGACGAACCTACTTAAATACATGGTGTCTCAAAAAAAGGTATGCACCATTAAGCAGGCCATGACCTGCTTTTTAATCACTTTGCTTCAGCAGCTGTGTCAGAACAAAATAAAAAGCTGAGGTAGAGAAAAGGCAGTGAAAACTATAGAATAATGTTTATAAAATCATTTACATGTTGAAAATTAAACAAAAACAATGTACATCTGGTTAACAACTATTTAAAATGTGTATGCATTTTTTGGGACATCGTGTATAGTTTAATCCAAACAGTCACTCAAAAAAGAGTAATAATTTAGCCTCAGCAACAAAACAAAACATTCTAATAAAATAGTCTTGAATAATAAAGTTAACATTAAATTTCTCTTTAATACCCTAAACTACTTAACCTATATTATATATGCGGATTTAATACCTTTTTTAAATATTTGTTAAACTTGTCTTTATGTTTACAACGATTTACATGTATCGAAATACAGCGTACACAAACTGATATTTATTTGTTACTTGGACTATTTTTTTGTCTATCTAACTAACTCATTTTTACTCATATAGATTGAAATATAGATCATCTTTAGTTTTTTAGAATATTTTAAATTATACCAAAAGGTATTTTTGGAATAAATTAATTACAGAGATGTTATGATTTATATTATACAGTATTTATCTTTATTATATTCGTCATGATGCTACAGATGATATACCCTTTTGAGTCTACAAACAATGATAAAATTCAATAACGTTCTCGGAACTAAAAACCTAACAAAATAGTTAATTCTGTATAGTAGACTATTTAAATTCTACAAGGAATTTTAGCTTTTGTGTAAGTATTGAAAATGCTCCCATGTTTAAACTGATGATTCCCTAATTAGATTACCAACAGAATAAGAGCAAATAAAAAAAATAAATTTAATATAACTTAATAATACTAATCTAAACTTTTCACATAATTAAGAGATATTTATGATAATAAATATAATTTATTACTAATAAATTTATACATTGAAAAGTACTTTAATACTAGTTTTCACGCAAAATTCGGCCTGAAATCAACTCACAAATCAGAATTGGAGAAACATTTTTTACTTGAGGATAATATCCCGTTTTATTGTAAAGAGTAACAGACATCATTCAAAGCCATTGAAGACGCAGTATTCATTTATTGATTAACGATGATGTGTTATACATAATCTATTTGAATGTCGCGATAATTGTTAGGAGTAAATCAAGTAACATGTGATTTATCCACAAGCATTATTATCGAGCATTCATAGCAAAATCTTCTTTTAACAGACACTTTGATCTTGTGAAAAGCAATTAAGATAAAGCAACCTAAAGTCATTTTGTTCCATCTATAATAAAATTCAATAACGTACCACAAGATATATATTAAATTTAGTCAAGTTTCTATTGGGAATAAATAAGAACGGTTATATATAGAATCCCATAGCTAACACAATAGATTTACAACAAGTTGCAAGTTTGGCGTTGAAGGTGCTGATTTTATGAAATGTAATTATATGCAAGAATGTATACTATTATACTTAAGCTTTTAAGTAGCTGCCTGTGACGATATCACACCCAAAAGAGTGAAGATATCTGAACATGTTTTAGCTACAACATTTATTTCGTCGTGAGTTACAACTAATGTATATGTGCTTCGAACCCCAAACGTTCGTACCATAGGCTTGTTGAACTATATTTTGTATATTTAGCCAACAACTAAACATTAAATAATGTGTTATTAATTAGAATTGAACATTTTTATCATCATTTTCTCATTTCATTTTTTTGGCTTTTTATTAGATAAATTCAAACGGATTCAAAATAATTATTTCATTTTAATTTTTTAAAAGAATAATTGCCCATCCCTTTTAAAGAGTGACTTTGATGCTTCTTTTGTGTTGATTAATATATATATTTTTTGTAATTCATAGATATTTTTCTTCTTTTTAAGAAAAATACGATAGTTTTTTTGAAACTCCCAATGAACAACATAGTCTCCACATGCTAGACACTAAGAAATGGAAACGTTTTTTTAAGGTTCATCACCTTAGAAGGTAATTTTAGGTCCAAATTGAAAATTTGTTTTACAGGTTGAATACAACAATATATTGAATTTAAAGTCTTTACTCCAAAAATTGAAATTTACTTTCATAGAGACCATCACCAGAGAGACAAAGTCACTTTAAATATATGTATTAATCTGTCGAGCGAGATAGCTTATGTTTATAGTTAGAGTGATTAATATCAATGATAGAGCATACATATTAGGCTTTCGGTCCGATGACTGTGCATGTCAGAAACTAACAGTCACCGAAGGCCGTTGACTCTGTGTCTACGCTTACCTAGTATATATATATATATATGTGTGTGTGTGTGTGTGTGTGTGTGTGATAAAGTGGTAAAAGCTTCGACTCTTGAATCTTATTATACGAGTTCAAATCCAAGTCAAAAGCATTATATTTACTTTTAGCTGCCTTTGACAGATAAGACATGTCAACTCAGAAGAGTATCTAGTTAAGGCGTAATGATAACACTGACAATAAAAACCCAGATGAGAACCGTTTAATCAATGATGGTAGTTCCTATAATTGATTAAACTTAAATTCATGTTTTAAAAGACAACAAAAATAGTAGAAAGATGCAAGACGTAAATGGCATTCATTCATCTTTAACCTGGACATTTCATTTAAAAAAAATGCAAATTTGCAAAAATTTTTAGACTGAATTTATGTTAAAAAAAAGAAAATATAATTACCGTGTATCAATTAACTAAAAGTATAAAATATTCATTTTATGTCCAGGCAATTTCTCTTATTTTTTTGTTCATACTATGTCTGTTTCTATTTAAATGCTTGCATCTTAAATCTAGGGGGAAGGTCGACGATAAGCAATCGGACTTCGGAACCGTAATACGTTGGTTCCAAGTTGTTCCGTCTACGTTGACATGTCGACTAGTACCCTCAGGAAATATATGAATCCCCATTTTCCCTCGAGCTAAGGATTAATTAGGGAAACTTGTGTTATTAAAAATAACGTTTATCATAAATAATTGTTCTTTGCATTAAAATGACCTTAAAAAGTTTATATGCCGTTAAAGACAAAAAAAAACTTAAATTTAGTTTTCCATAAAAAAGTAGCAGTATATGTAGTTTATTTGTAAACTGTTTAAATCGAAGCACTGTAAAGCATTTTCGTTTTATTATCATAGCCTGCTTTGCTTTACTGCATATCATCATTTTTAAGTCATTTAATGCCGAGGACAATTATTTTGATAAATTATTTTTCCCCCAAACGTATTCTTTTTAAATAACTTAGTTCACACTATTTCCTCCTTGACTGAAAAGAATTTGGTGATTCATGCTTTTCCAATGTTTATTAGTTAAAATTTAACTATAAAGGGAATGTCTTGAAATTGGACTTGCCTATTACGATTCCAAAGTCCCAGTACGAATACACTGTCTAAAATGGATTTCCAACACTTGAAAATTTCATTCATGTGATAACGTTTCTTCTTTATTGCCTTTTAAAATCTAGCGTATAAAAAAAGAAAACACATTTCTAATTATGCTGTATGGAAACAGCCCGTCTCTTGAGTTATGATTACCTAAGCACTCTAACTATAAATTTAAGCAATCTTATCACTCGGATTTATATATATATATATATAACACAAGTGGCATTAGTATGATTTTTTCTTCGTATTCCAACTTTTGGTAGAAGAAACATTTTTTTGTCGAAGACTTATTTCAACAAGAAAACTTTCAATTTTTGTTAATCTAAGATTAGTAAAGTCCAAAACAAGAGATTTGGCAACTTCTAATATTGGACAGCTATTCATCATTTTTATGACAGATTTTCAGAAAGCCTTCCGGCAGACTTCAGCAGCACTTCAATTGACTGTTTCCTTTTAAGAATGCCCCCTGCTCACTCCGGATGAAGAAGAGAAAAAATAGTTCACCTTGGCTTGTCATTAAAAGAGAAAAATCCAGAGTGAGATGGTCTTTAGCTTTCGAGGGCGAGAAAAGCGTTACGCAACAATAATTCTGGTTGGAAAGGGCGATAAAATAAAGAAAACAAAAAAGATGACAGTCAAACCTGAGTTAGAGAAGGTGAGAAGAAAATGAAACAAGAAAATAGAAGTAGAAGAAGAATAAAAATAGAATTTAAGGTGAAGAGCTTGAGAAAATATAAACAGTACAAGAAGAATAAAAAAGAGAAGTTGGGACAAAGAGGTTGGTCTAAGAAAAAGAGAAGATTGTGGTTTAAGGAGAACAGATAGAAACAGAAATAAAAAGAAAGAGAAGGGAATGACCATAAAAAAGAGAGAGGAAAAATAATAAATTTTAGAAAGAGATACATTGCTCATGTATGCATAAAAGACTTGGAGAGGCGTTTTATTTTTTACTGTATATCATCATTTATAGCCCTTTTATTTCAAGAACCAATAATGTTGACTGATAATCTTATGTAAGAGAATATTCGAGAAAAATCTTCTAGAAGAGGATTTGGATAAACAAGAAAATATATCATATAATCTTAGCTATAAATATTTATTTAATTTTATCATTTATCAGAAAGTAGGAATTGGGGGAAAACTGTCTAAACAAGTTATAAGTTACTATTAAGTGCCGCAAATTCTACTTACAATTCTGCATGTAAGTGCATCTATAATATAAATATACCACTACATTAGTAAAATCAAATCACGTTCGACATACCAGAGCCAATCAGATTACTATAGATGGTGAGGTGGAGCATTGGTAAAAACTTGAACTCTGGAATCATGTTACATGAGTTTAAGCCCCTTGTCAAAACAATTGCATTTACCTTTAGTCCCATCGGGCAGATATGGCTTGTTAACTCAGGAGAGTAATTTATATAGGTGATCGCCAACACTGATTACAAAAGCTCAGGGATATAATGAGTACGCTAAATAGTCTTGAGCCTAATTTGAGCTGTTGCTCAATTAGGTAAATGTATCCTATTAGATCACAAAAGTTAGGTAACATAGTGCAAGTTTGATACTGAGATAGGTCATCACCTAGGATTAGCAGGTACTGTACCAGGCCGGTTGTTGGCTTCAAAGACTTCACATGAGAGATATAGAGTCGCTGCTTTTGTGAAAACTATTTCTACCTGAATACTCCAAGTTTACAAAAACTTTATCAATCATAGAAAAGCTGATTTGAACCAAAAGGAGTTAGTTGAGGTCTTCTTGCTCAACAACAGAAATAACAAACACCCCCTTACACTTTATTTCTAAGAATAATTAGAGCTTTGGACTTGAACTAGGACATTACTCACTAACTGGAGCTTTATTGAAATATGAAAATAGTCAACACAATTATCTGTTTTTGCAAAAAACTTCTTACACTTTAAGTGAACTCCATTTTTATGACTTAATCAAAAGCTCTAAAAATGAGATCATCCATAACATTCTTAAGAGAATTAGTATTAAAAAAACATATGCAAATAATAAAATTAGATATAAAGTATTACGATTTTAATTTCCCGATTCTTTCCCATCGTGAAGAATAAAGATTTAAAGAGAGAGAAACGGTAAAAGGAAGCATGCATAAGAAAAACAGAAAAGTGGATAAATCAAGAGAGCAAAATCGAAAACCAGGAAGATAATTAGAAAGTAAGAAATATACCGATAGATAGAAAAATACGGAGAGACGGAGAGAACGCAGAAAATATTAAATCAGTAAAGATAAGCAGAGACGAAGTCATTTGAGTTTCGATTGCAAAAGTAATCGTAGGTAATGAGTTAGGTAACCAGATTTGACAGGTTATAAAATGATTGATGGTCTATTTTGACCTGTACACTAAGAGATTTAGAACCAAACCTTCTTAAGTTGAGAATGCTTAAATAGAACAAATATATAACTAAAACAAATCTGTAGTAGGCTACTATAATGAACTCTTGTAATTCACTGACATTTTTGTGGGATGACAAAGAAAGCTTCTTCTTCTTTCTTTAAAACGGCATTCACCCTATACGGGTTGAGCCGGCACCCCATGAACATTCGAATATTCATAAGGATGATACTAGG
>JAUZSX010155744.1:0-17004 GCA_034780655.1 Idiosepius hallami
ATGGTTTTGACTGGGATTTGAACTCGCGTAATACGATTCCAGAGCCCGAGCTTTTACCGATGCTCCACCGTCGCTGCTCATCTATGAATATATGTATACTAGCAGATTAACCCGAAAGAATATTTTTAGCCAAAGGTCGAATCTTTTCAACTTTGACCTCTTGGCTACCAAATTTAATACAATTTAGATTGCAACACTTGCCCCAGGTCAGAACTATCCATATGTATATGCATAGTCTTCGATTGAAGCCTCCACTTTATTAGTAGGGTGCCAATTGCCATTTTTAGGGTAAAAGGTACATCTATAGAGAAGTGAAGAATGAAGCAGTCTTGTTTGGATAGTAGTAATTTTGACCTGATTTCCTGGTACCAAGGTAGAGGTCACTTGAGTTCACTCCTTAAAAAGCTTTGAATAAATACTTATGTTAATCACAGACAGAATTAACACGGAAACAGAAAATTTCAAGTCCAAAAAAGAAAGTCAAATAAGAACAGACAGAAAGAATACAAAAAAAAAGAAACTCGATTTTAACAACTTGAATTAAAGAACCAAATTAATTTATTCGGTTTTCACACGAGCGTCTTTAAAGCAGCGGACAATGAAAAAGATTAATTCTAAGACGACCGTATGATTTCAGTGTGTGTTCGTACTCTTCTCGCCGACTCATGTTTTCTCTTTCTCTCTCTCTCTCTTTCTCTCTCTCTCTTTCTCTCTCTCTCTATGTCTCTCTCTCTCTCTGTATCTCTCTCTCCCTGTATCTCTCCCTCTCTATGTCTCTCTCTCTCTCTGTATCTCTCTCTCTCCCTGTATATATATATCTCTCTCTATGTCTCTCTATGTCTGTGTCTCTGTCTCTCTGTCTCTATCTCTCTGTCTGTCTGTCTGTCTGTCTGTTTGTCTGTCTCTCTCTTTCTCTCTCTCTCTCTCTCTCTCTCTCTGTGTCTGTGTGTCTGTGTGTCTGTGTGTGTGTCTCTCTCTCTCTCTCTCTCTGTCTCTCGCTGTCTCTGTCTCTCTGTCTATCTGTTTGTCTGTATGTCTCCCCTCTCTCTCCCCCTCTCTGGCTGTCTCGGTCTCGGTCTCGGTCTGTCTGTATGAGACAATATGCTTTTATTAAAGAATATTCTTGTTGTTACTTGACTATTTTGCGATTTTAACATTTTTTTTTACTTCTATAGTTGATATTAGAGGTGTGACAATATGGTTCTATTAAAGAATATTCTCGTCGCTATTTGACTACTAAGCTGCAGGGTCATCATTGCAACCCTGAAAACATTTGTTAGTATTTTTTTTTCAAAAATTCAGCCTCGGGGTGAAGTAATCTGGAAAAAAATGGCGTCTCTCTTGCATCCAAAGAGAATTTAACTTTAGTCGGTTCAGAGTGTAGCTTAGAGTCCCCTAAACATGGTTCAGAATGTTAGCAAAATTCTAAGTGAGTTATATTTTTGTTAACATGCAGAACCGTGTTTAGGGAACCCTAAGCTACACTCTGAACCCACTAAATTTAAATTCTCTTTTAATGCAAGGGCAGCGCTACTTAATAATTTTATTGGATTCAGAGTGTAGCTTAGGGTCCCTTAAACATGGTTCTGAATATTTAAAAAAGGCTAAGTGAGTTATATTTTTCTAACATGCTGAATCGTGTTTGCGGGGCTTTAAGCTACATCCTGAACCCACTAAAGTTGAATTCTCTTTGGGTGCTGGGGCAATGCTATTAAATATCTTGAGTGGATTCAGAGTGTAGCTGAGGGTCCCCTAAACATGATTCTGCAAGTTAACAAAAGTCCAAGTGAGTTATATTTTTGTTAACATACAGAACCGTGTTTAGGGAACCCTAAGCTTCTCTCAGAACCTACTAAAGTTAAATTCTCTTTGGGGTGCAAGGGAAACGCCATTTAATAGTTTTAGTGAATTCAGGGTGTAGCTTAGGGTCCACTAAACATGGTTCTGCATGTTAACAAAAGTCCAAGTGAGTTATATTTTTGTTAACATACAGAACCGTGTTTAGGGAACCCTAAGCTACTCTCAGAATCTACTAAAGTTAAATTCTCTTTAGGTGCAAGTGAAACGCCATTTTTCCCTCGGACTAAAGTTTTAAAACTAAAACAAAAGCGCCATCGCCTAACGCCTGACCCTACCAACCACCCGTCATCGACCCCAAAACGGGTTGATTTGTTGCTAGATTTTTGCAACAGGTTGTGTCGAGAGCACTGAAGATAAATAAGACATTAACTTGACTGTCGCAGTCGAGGGCTTTATTTATTTATTTCTTAAGAAACTATTTTAATCATTTTTGTTATAATTGAAGAATTATGGGTTATTTTTTTTTACTTCATGGAACAGATAAATTTGGGGCAGCGACGGTGGAGCATTGGTAGAATCTCGGGCTCTGAGATCGTGTTACGCGAGTTCAAATCCCAGTCAAAACCATTACTTTCACTTTAGCTGTCTCGGGCAGATGGGGCTCGTTAGCTCGGGAGAGCAGTTCATCTAGACGAAGGGTAACACCAAATATATAAAGCCCAGGTAAGAGCACGTAAAAATGGCCTTGTGCCAAACTTGGCGGTGCTCACCAAGTAAATATAAATATCATATTTTGGATAAATTACCGTTTTGGATTAAATTTGTTTTCTGAAGTTCAGTTTTATACGAAGGAAAATGGCACATGAATCAAGAGATATGAATGATGAAGCCTCATTTTAGAAATTCAGACAATGTATATCTGTATTGTCAGTGAAGCGACGGTGGAGCATTGGTAAAAGCTCGGGTTCTAGAATCGTATTACGCGAGTTCAAATCCAAGTCAAAACCATTACATTCACTTTCGCTGCCTTGGGCAGATGTGGCTCGTGAACTTGGGAGAGCAACTCATCTAGGTGAAGGATAACATTGAATTAAAAAGCCTAGGTATATCGAGCACGTAAAAATGGCCTTGTGCCTAACTTGGTTTGGTGCTCTCTACCAAGTAAATATGATATCCGTATGGTCCTTTGATACGATATAAACTATGTATAGCCCAAATGATATAACCCCTCAGCATTGTAGTTGATAACAGTAATGATTGGATGGCAAGTCGCAGTAATTAATAGGATGTGTGCAAGCAGACATTATGTATTGGATTCCTACGTAAGGTCATCAGCAATTGTATTTGGACAGAAGAACAAATACTAAACGATAGCAGACTGCTGGGCTGGCTGGACTGCCTTGGAATATCCTACAATTAACAACATTCCATTATTACACTTTTATACAAACAAAAGTCAAGTGTTATTTTCAAAACAAGGTCACTTTTATTATTGCAGTTTTAATCCCTAAAATAATTGGAATAATCATATTGGATCCCATCCTTAAAACTAAAAAAGAAAAAAAGAAATAAGGGAATAATTGTTTTGAATTTTTTATTATTCAAATTATTTGGAGCTTTATTTTCTTCTTGTTTGTTACATTCCTTACGTTTCCAATCATTTGAATAACAAAAAAATGCATCTCAGAAATTCAGACAATCAACATCAGAGTTTTTAAAAAAGAGCCAAACAAATTTTGGGGATGAGGCATGGATTATTAGGATAAATTATTTTGGTTTGATTTGGTCTGTAGAGTTTGACAGCATGTCATCGATTTGCGACTTTTGAGGTTGAGTACTTACTTATGGGTTCAAGTCTTCATTTAATTTTCTTATCACTTTTATTATTATATACACAGTAGTAAAAGGACTTTGGAATCATATTATATGAGTTCAAGTCTAAGTTGAATTCTAGGGTTGAATGTTTCTTTCTTTACTTGAAAAGTCTGAGGTTTGATGAGGGGGTTCCCAGGTTCTATCTTCACGTGGCGTGGCAACTTCAGGGTTAATACTTAATAATAATAATAATTTCTTACTACCTTATTAAAAAAAAACAAAAAAACAAACTCGAACTGAAAGTCAAATTCCTACCATTTCCCACATTCTCTCATTCCTGAAAAGAAATCAAACTATATCAAAAAAATATAATACAATATATCCTACCAAAAAGCCTTCAACTCAATCAAATACCCTCATCTTATAAAAAAAAAAGAAAGAAAGAAGAAATACACTCAAACAAACAACCACCCTAAAAAATAACTAAAACTAAAAAAAAACTAAGAATCTATTAACAAAAACAACTCAAATTAAAAAATTAAAATCTATTCACAGCACAAGCATTAAATGACCCAATAAAAGTCGATATGCTGGTTAAATAAACCAACCAACCAACCAACCATTTCAGTGTTCACTGTTCAACCTCAGGCATGAAAGAAAAATAAGCAACAGCAACAACAGTCTCCCCACACAACATCAAGCAGCAGCTGAGACTATAATTAATTAATAACCCCCTTTTGTGTCCTTTGTTTTAACGAAAGAAAGGTACCCCCCCACTTATTTAAAAAAAAGTTATGAATAAATAATCATTTGCGATAAAGACTCAAAATAAAATAAAATAAAACTAAAATTAATATCATTTTCTATCAAATCGATTACGTGTTTCCCTTTTGTCCCCTATGTTTCAAAATATATATGAAAAATATAGTTTTAGTTCTATCTAGCTATATATATAAGAACACTGTCTGTCGGTTGTTGTTGCCACTTTATGTTTTCTCTTTGGAGTTTTGTCACCCGGAAGCTTGAAACAATCACGTGAAAAACACAGCCTCCACACCACCCACCACCTCATCCGACCCTAAACATCAATCTCTTCTTTTTAATAGTGAGTGAAAAAAAGAGAAATCTATATTTTACACACACATGTCTATCTATCTATAACCACACGCACACAAACCACACATATATATATTATTATACATATATTATATCAATATATCATATATATATATATCGATATAGACAGACAGAGATATACATATATCGAAAGATAGACAGACAGTAAAGTGAGGAACACCCCTTCCTTCGACTCTTCATCACACTCTCACTCAAACTCTTTCGCTTCGCCTTCTACCCTCCATTCAGTAGCCATTCTGACAGGTGCGTGGTGTTTCTCCAACTTTACTACGAACAACAACTGCTCGTGCTACTTCAACGCAAAAACGCACCCAGCCAGCTAAAAAAAAAACAAAAAAAAACCGTAAAAAAAAAATACTGTTTGGAAGGTTTTTACGTTATATCTTTTAAAAAAAATACTTATTATTAATATTATGTATTAATGTGTAATTATACACTTTTTACTCGAGTGGGGAATCAGCAGCCGAAGAAGAGAAAGAAAGAGCACTTTAAGAAAAGGAAGAAGGAAAAAAGTTGCTACTATTATTGTGGTTGGTAGTTAGTTTTAAGTAGTAAAGTGGCATTGGCTGGCTGCTACAGCTGAGTGACTTTTTCTCTAAACATCAACTTGTTAAGTTTTGGGGGGTTTATTTCATTTTCTTTTTTTTCCCTGTCTGTTGCATCTCAATGCATCTATGACTCTTTTTATTTAAACAAATGATAACTCGTCCCAACAAAACAAGAGAGACCAAAGGAAAAAGTGTCTTTTTATTATACAAAAAAGGAAATTAAAACCTGACGAATTAAAAAAAATCAACTTGTGTCTGTTCGTGCTGTTGCTGTCTTCTAAGATTGTCGTCTGTTTTTTTAACTTCTTAAAAAAAAGATTTAAACAAACCAGGAGAAAGAGAAAAAAAACTGTCCGTCTTGTTTATCTTTCTGGATATTACTATTAAGTATTTTTTTATTCGTTTTAACAGTGACACCCAACAATTTTACAACGACTGGAGGGTAGGAAACTTATAGCAGGGGAAAGAGAGCCCTGTATGGAACGTATTTCGCAGCTAATCGTAGAGAAACGTCTTATTTTCTCTGCATTCTCTAATTGTGCATAAATTAGGGAAAAATCTTTTTATATAAAAAAAATCTAACCTAAAAGAAAGTTACGTGTGCATTTAAAAAACCCACCGAAAATGGCTGAGTCTCACCATACTAAAAGCAGTGGCGGGATTTTAGCCAAAGCCCAAAAAAGGCTGAACCGTACTAAAGCTAAGGTAAGAATTTCTATAAATTCTTCTTTTAGAATGCTTGTTTATGTTTCCACTTAAAATACTGAATGATTTTATGAAATTACCATTTTCAATTGCCATGCCATGCCATACCCGAGGTTCCTCCTTTAAAACCTCCAACATTCAATATTAACTCTTTAAGTTTTAATTCAATTACACCCTTTAATATGTATTTAGTTAAAATATTTTGTTTTTTCTGGTGATTCCTTTTTCTAGAATATGAAAATTTAAAGAATGAGAATTATTTTGCAGCACACAATACTTTTAGTATTGGAAGCATCTAACTACATTTTGGCAGTCAAACTTAACACGGTGGTTTTGGTCACACACACTACATACACACCAACCACACACACAACTTAGCTTCGTTGTGCATGCTTTTATAAATCATTTTAATTAACTTTATATTCTCTGTATTAACGAAAAAAAGAAATGGAATATATTCTCTCTTTAATTCCTATAAATACACCCAAACTCATTCATATTTCTATGTTTGCAAAGTTTCCATTTTTCTTAAGGGTGGTTGAACAAAATACCTATGTGTATTTTTATAAAGATGACAGCTATCGGCTTTGGTTGCCTCGTTTTCGGTTCTTTTTTTAAATGTGTGCTCTTATTCTCACTGGTCCCACTCCTCCATCCCCACTAGCTTGATCAATAGTACTAGAAAATTAGAAAAACTTTTCGTCTGAAATTGTAAATTCAACTAAACATAATTGTTGAACGCCTGTTTAGTTCACGGTATGCAAAAAAATAATGTTGACAGTTTTCGGGTGTCTTGTCTTGACTCCTTGTCAATTTTTCTTTCAGTACAAACAGAACCCAAACAGTTAACAGTTGTTGTTACCCTTAAGAAAATGTCTGTTTTTTCTGTTAAGTATAATCGAAAAGTAAAACCGATTATTTTTTAAAGAAATTATAATTTATGCAATAACTTTCAAAGTGCATACACGGCGTAAACACTTACTACTAGTTTTCAGTATGAACAGTGACGACACTGTGTATATCGCTCTGAGAGCGGAAGAAACCATGTGAACATGGATTAAACGACTTGTAGTTAAAATCATGGCTCAAAATATAATTTCAGTTGGAAAAAGTTTAACTGCTTTTCTAATCTCTGGCAATGTCAATCCAAATATAGTTTTGGTCTTTTTTTTTTTTCTTCGTCACATCATCCACAGTCACAGTCACGCTATACAAGTTTGAAAGTTAATTGATTTATTTAAAGGCAAAAAAAGCGGAAACAAAATTTAATTTAACAGAAAAAGTGCGGAAACAAAACCTAATTTAACAGATTACACGTCATTTCATTCACTGTTGGTAGTGACTCTGGGTTTCAAAGATGTTTTTATATGAAATTCGACTATCGAAAGAAAATTGATTTGTGTAAAAAAAAAAAAAAATTGAATTCTATCAAAACTTTGAAAAAGTGATAGAAATTGATTGCTCATTAAAGACATACTGTGACTTAGTTCTTATTAGTATTGTTGTGGTGATGATTAATAATCATTGTTGTGCTGACAACTGCTGGTGGTGGCACTTGTGAATGTGGTGCTGGTGCTGGCTCTGGTGGGTGCCCTTTAAAATTTGAGGGGATAGCATTTCGGGTGTGGCCCATTTTTCTAAACAATATACTACTTGAAAATAAAATAGTGTGGTGAAAGTAATCAAAAATATGTATATCAAATATATTTTTAAAAAATAAAACCAGGGACTAAACTACAACAAACCACTAGTTTATTTACAAATTGGAGGGAAATGAATGGTAATAATGGGGATTTCTATTTTTCTATTTAATATGGCTGTTTTTTTGTGTTTTTTTACTCCACCAACTTTCAAACAGAAAGGACAGACACAGGCAATAACAATAAATTCTTTCATTATTCCCAGGTCCCACCTATTTTTTTTCAATTTTTAAACTAAAAACATGAAGCGGAAAAAGTAAACCGACATGTCAAAATGTGCTTCTGCCGAGGAGGCTGCTTCTTCTTGTTTAAATAATTTTTTTGTTTTGTTTTTTTTTTATATTACAAACATAACTTTCAAAACAGTTTTTTTCTCCTATAAACCCACTTAATTTGTTTTGTATTTATTAAATTATGAAAGATTGTTGAAAAATAAATAAAAAATACAATCACAAAACAACTCTAGACTCGTATTAAAGAGATGTTGAAAATCGGGTCATTAAACTAAAAAATGTTGGGAAAAACTACTCTTTTTTTTTTTTTTCTTTTCCCATTTTTCGTGTGTGCTTTTGTTGCTTGCTTAGCTGGCATCTTCAAGTCTTTTTTCTGATCTTTCTACATAACTGCAATTGCATGGTGTTGGGTGAGGTGCTGTCTGCAGACAGCAGAGCTCTGTGGTGTGCTGCTGCAGCTGCACTGCATTCAATACCTGTAAGTTAATAACAAAAATAATCAACTCCAAACCGAAAATTTTTCTTTTTAGAAGCCAGTCAGTCGTATTGTACCAAAAACTGATTCATACTTTTAAAGATATTTTATATTATAAACATATTAGTTTAACAGAAAACTCTTTAAGGGTGATGAGTTGTTTTTTCCATCTGTTTAAATATCTCTTGAACTTTTAAAACAAAATCCAACAAAAAAACGGCGCTCAATGCATGCTGATATTTGATTTTTTTTTGTTTTTTCAAAAACTCGTTATCATTGATCATTTCTTTCTTCCCCCCTTCCTCACCCAGTCATGTTTCCTTAAATTGTGTGACAGTCTGTTGATCAACAAAATTCTAGTTTTTAATGCAAGTAATCACAGAAAAACCAAAAGAACATACATTGAAATATTTAAGTAAACATTCAATTAAATTTGATGTTAGAAATTGTCACATGATATCAATTTTATACATTTAAACAACATTCCCACACCCCACTCCACTACACCACCACAATACACACTTCTACGTCTAGATTTTTTGGGGGAGGGTTCGTATTTGATTTTTAATTTAAATAAGTTCTAAAACATATATTTAAAAAAAGTAATCTTTTGTCTTCCGAAAAGTTTAAAGTTTATTCGTTACATTTTAAAAATGTTATTGCGAAATTTTCTTAAACTTCAATGAATTATTTCTAAATTTAAACTAATCTTTATTTTTTCTGAACTACAACATAATGCAAATTATTCTATTACTATCCGTAACTTATTAATAATGCTGCTGCTGTGTTTTACAAATAGTATGTTAAATTTAGAGAAAAAAATTTATTTTGGCATAAGTTTTGTGTTACTGTTGTTGCATGTGCCGCCGCTTGCTTGCTGCCTTACCACACACACAAATTAAAATTAGGTTCGTGCATGAAATGACCAAAATAACCATTGGGGAAAGGAAGGACACATAAAATAATGACCACGTACTGTCACAAAAAAACAAACAAAAAACAACAAAAACCTATTTAATAGCAACCAAAAAGACAGATAGCAAAAGAAAACACGCTCATTTTCTTTAGAGATATTTTTTCAATTTTGAACATCTTCGTTAAAGGACGTTTTTTTTCTTTAGCCTTCAAAATAATTTTGTTTCTAAGTTTGTGGTTTTGTTTTTACATGACAAATACTGGAATTAATTAAACCAAGTTTAAGTGTTGTGTGACTACTGTTTAAGGTGAAGGAGGTGGGGAGTGGTATGGTACAAATATCAGCTACCACCCACACATGGGCAGTCGGCAGTGGAGACACAGAAGAAAACATACTTTATTTTTAATGTGGGTGGGTGGATCCTTTCTCTTCCCTTTTAAAATACTTTAAAAAGCTTTATTTTTTTAGGGGATTTGCGCATTTTACGTTATTATATAAAAACGAATAAACTGCATAATGAATGAGTTTTTTAACTTAAGATAAATTAAAGAAATTATAAAAACTTGAATATATTTCTCAAGGAGTATGGACTGGTCGGGGTCGAGTAGTATTCGAGACGATTAATAATCCGTTTAAAGTTAAAAGAGGGGGACTTAATTGGATTTTGACTGATTATTAGTTTAATTTGCTTGGATAACCTGGGAGAGACACATGAGAAATCATTTTTTCGGCATGTTTTCGTTTAAAAAAAAGAAGTCAACAAATTAGTTTAGTGATTGTGAAAAATCAAGTTTTATTAGTTACAACTGCCATTAATGAAATTGAATGAAGTTAATTTTGGTTGAAAATAGTAGGAAAAAAATTTCAGTTTTTTGAAAACAAAATTGAATTCCTTGGTTTTATATTTTACTCGGATTGAGATAGAGAGAAAAGTGAGTCTGATGTTGGTTGGTGTGTCGTGTTGTTGGTGAGGTGTGTGTGGCCGTTCGGCGTGACCCTATGTTTTTTTCTCGTACTCCTTTTCTATAAAATGTAATGTATTAATGGTGGTGAGCGGATGGGGCAGACCGTTTGGTTGAGTCCAGTTCCAGTTTTTACTACAGAAGCTTCTGGTGAAATAACCATGCATTTAGTCAGTGAAACAAATTCTCCGACTTTAATGCCGTTAGTTTGCTGTTCTGTTTGTTTCAATGCCGGTTTGAGTTAGGACAGGTTCAGGGTCATTTTTGCGAATATTCATGTCAAATTGTTTTCGAATTTCTTCACTTTGTCGTATAAGTAAAAAATACAAATGAAAAAAAAAGTTAATTTTTCTTACTTTTAAATCCTATTAAAATATATATATATAAAAGAAACTGGAAGAAAAGGCCACATATTTGCCTTCCATTTCCCTATCATCAGATATAGTCAATTCGTTTTTTCACAATAAACCGAACTCATTTTTTAAAAAAAGTGTTTATTTCGTTTGTCGCACTAAACGGCAACAAAACAGAACGTTAACGCTTTAACCCTTTGAATCCTAACTTATCAAAATTACAAAGTAGTCACTCAGAGTCGTGATATTAGAGGAACAATAACGCCAAAATATTAGTGTTTTTTGCCTTAAGTTTGGTAATTATTTTATTGGATCTTAGGATCCAAAGGATTGAATGTGAAAGCTTCAAAAACACTTTACGCATTTTCAAAGGAATCTTCCTCCTCTAGTCAAAGAGAAAAGTTTTTTCTTACTTTGTAACTTTTTGTTTACACTGAAAACATTCAGATAAAGAAAGTTACACAAAATAAACGATTTTTATTTCCCTCACTCCGAATTATTTAAAACTATGAAAAAAAATTACATATATTTGCTTTTTAAGCGTTTTTGCAATTTAACAAATAACGTCATTTGGGTAGCGAAGTTGGAGCATTTCAGTCATGGATAAAAGCTTGGGCTTTGATTATCGTAATACGCGAGTTCAAATCCCAGTCAAAGCCATTGCGGCATTGCATTCACATTATGGGCTTGTGCCAAATTTGGTTGGAGCTCTCCTCTGCTTTGCTCACCAAGTAAATCAAATAATAACGTCATGTGGTTTGTTTGGCTCACTCTTAGACCAAACTTGTTTAAAGTCTACTGGAAAATGTTAATTTATTCATAAACGAATTTTTTAAAAGTAATGTTTTAAAAGTTTTGGCGTCTGTCATGTCATGTCACATGATGATCATCGAATTTGCAAGGCAAGACAGTGAAAAAAAAAGGAAAAGAAAATTCTGAGATAAATCTTGATAATTAATATTTTTAGTTGGTTCATGCCTTTTCTTCCCATCTGCATTGTAATGAAGAGTAAAATACATGCTTGTACAAACTAATTATTGTCAAGCTTACTCAGAAAAGTTCAGAGGTGATGGTGATGTGTTGTGAAGGTTACAGGTTCAATCCTAACTGTAAGTTAGAAACCAAGAGTACTTAACATCTTATAATAAAAAATATATCTCCTTGATTGAAATGTTTCAATTTACAAGGCTCTCAAATTTAACAAGTGGATGCACATAAAGGCCAAAAGTGCGGAGCAGTGTGCACATTACGGGCTATCTCTGTAAAATAAGTACAAAAGTCAAGATAATTTGAATATTAAAAACTCTTTATATACTATTTGAAAACAAGTCTCCAAATTATTTTTTTAGTTAATTTGAGTCTGACAATGCTTACTTGAGATTTGCAAGACTTGAAATTCACTGATCAAATGCAGAACCAAGTTTAATAAAAGATCAGTTTTAAGTACTCTCAGGGCCATGCTTAGGGCCTCCGCAGACCTCGCAATTGCGAGGGGGGGGCGCAAGCTCCGTAGAGGCCACAAGGCTCCATGGCTTCACAGATCTCTAGTAATTAAAATAATTACCAAATTAATTATTTGAATTAACTAGAAAATCATTATCACACTTGAAATATCAATCTATCTCTTTTTCTGTCTATCTCTCTTTCTCTCAATATATATATTTTTTAATGTATATATGTATGTATGTATGTATGTATGGTCTTTGATCAAGGGGGGGCAACTTACCTTTTTTGTGGAAAGGGGGACGCAGGACGCGTTCTGTGACAGGGCCGCAAGGTGGCTAAGTATGGCACTGAGTACTCTCGTAGCTAAATTACTTGGCCACAATCTCTTTAAATAAAATTGCGAGTTACTTACTCTTTCTGGTGCTCCCTGTTATGGAGCATCTGTAGACAGGGATATTAAAGCCAAACCCAAAAATTTAACTGTTGCCTTTTAAATCATTGTAGGGACAGAAATATGGTTTATTAGACACTGCCTCCCTCTCTCTTGGCACTGCCCCCCGTCTCCCTCCTCTCTTGCCCTCTGGATGTACTTTTTTCTAGAGTCCTCTCTTGAATTCTATCTCTTTATTTCCTTCTGAATTTTCAATCATTAATTTACAGTAGGGTTATTGCCATCCATGTCTTAACCCCAAAGTTGAATAAATAAACATTTTAGCTGGTTTGACAAATTTTGCTTTATAAATTAATACATTTTACTTGTTTTCTACTAAATAAAACTCTACCAATTTGGTATTGAGAAAGAAATGAAAAAATATAATAATAGAAAAATGTTTATTTTTATGGTACTTTTACTGAAAATTGTTTTTTTTTGTTTTTTTTGTAAACAGCTATCATTACAACTTAAATTAAACTGTTAAATTACTTAAGCTGAATGAACCATGCTATCTCAGCAAACAATAGACTGCAACTGGTCATGTAATTTCCAATTTTCCTTTGGAACTTGAAAAATGATTTGACTTCCTAATAAGCAAATTCAAATCCCAACTAATTGTAAAGGTGAATCCTTTGATTACTCTGAACTACCAATTAGGTGGTACAACTAAATTAAAAAGAAAAAAGAACCTAATAAAGACTTATATGAAACTTATAAATATAATACGACTCTCATACTGACTTATGGTACTTATTTATGAATCCTTTAATTATTCTCAGCTCTGGGTTCGGTTGTGCAATTACTGTTTAACCTCCCCACACACACCAAAAAAAGCCCTGAGCAAAACATTTCTATAAAACAATGGTTCAAAAGTTTGAATAACTGTAACGGTTGAAAACTAAATAACCTAGTCCCATACTATCATCTTTTTAGCTTAATCTTATACTGTTCATGATCAGCTTCTCATTTGTGTTCAATTAATTTATATTAAATGGCATGTGCTAGTAAAGTTGGGGAAGTCCTCTTACGACAGTGGATAGGCAGTTGGACAGCGGAATCATAATAAACAAGTCTGAATAAGTTATTTCGTTTATGTTCATATTTTGACTAATACCCTTGGGAAAAGTATGAATTCCCACATTCCCTCCAGCAATGGATTAAATAGTACCTATTGTGCTATTCAAATAACTGTATTGACAAAAAGAACATTTATCAAAAATGATTTTTCTTGGCATTGAATTGCCTAAAAAGGCTGATATGCCATAAAACAAACAATACTAGTAAAGTCGGCCAATCTTTAAATTTGATGATTTTCAAGGATGTTCTTTTTCTAGTCAGTGGCTGATTGTTGGCATTGCTTCTATTTCATGGAATTCTTTGAAAAACAGATTTTGAAGTAAAAGCACAATTCCTTAAAGTTGTTCCTTTCATTTTATACAACCAGCCATTTAAAGAAATCATAGGAACCAAATAATTTCCATTTTCAATTATTTTTATTTTAATTCACTTTTATGTTGATCATTTGATATGTGCATGTCAGTTAAGGTTCTGAAACAAATGTAAAAGTGAAAACATATAAAGGCAACATCAGCAAAAGTGGAGCAGTGGTAAAAGCTTAGACTCTAGAATCATATCTACGAGTCAAAATTATTTTATTCATTTTCAGTTGCCTCTGGCACATAAGGCCAGTTAACTTAATCCTTTGAACTCTGACTTATTAAAATTACCAAATAGTCACTAAGAGCTGTTATTTTAGAGGAACATTTTGAAGCCAAAAATATTGGTGTCTTTTTTAGCCTTATGTAATCAGAGTCGATATATCAGCCTCTTAGGACCCAAAGGATTAAGTAACTTGTTTAGGTGTAACACTGATTCCAAAAACCCATCAACTCAATGAGAGTAATCCATTTACAGTGTGGTCAAAAAGTTAGGTTACATTTTAAAGGAAGAAAAAAAACAATATGAGCAATCTACATATATTTGCAACATAAACTAAAATATAAAATTATAAATATAAATATCAGATTTTTTTTAATAAAATGGGTTTTACTCATAAAACTAAAATATATCGTTTTCTCTTTGAAGTGTTACCTGACTTTTTGATCACCCTGTATGTGAAGGACAGCATTGAATCTAAAACCTTGGTAGATGTAGCCTATCAACTCAATGAGAGTAACTCATCTCGGTGAAAGGCAACACTTATTACGCTTTTTGTAGCATGTAAAACTGGCCTTGTGCCTAATTTGGTTTGTTGCTTGACCAAGTATTTATTATATCTGTGCAAACACAGAGCAACTCTATTAGTATATTAATAAAATCCCACATGTTTCTTTTTTCATAAAGAGATGAGCTGATCTTAAGTGGGATTATGTTCTCAAATAAATTCCATGTATTCAATTAGTGATTGTCATCTGATTATTTGTTTTGTGTTTCCCTCCTTTTCCTTTCAAGTGTTTGTCTAGTCAAAATTAGGAATTTATATTTTGTTTATTAATTGTATATTATATACAAGGTGTCCAAAAAGACACTGTGCACTGCAGGTACATAGAAAATAAAATAAACCAATAAACAAATTTGATTTTAAAACATTTAGTAATACAGTTTTTACCAATAAGGTTTTATTTATATATAGTACCACAGCTAATCTTAAAAGAAATGCTGGAAATGTCCTTCATTGGCATTGACATTTTTCTACTGAAAAGTAACCTTTTGGACATTATCCTTTTCACTCATGCATATAAGGTCTGTTAACTGTTCTTTATATTTAAAAATATGGATTTATAACACCCTGTATTTTGTTTCTTAGTCCAAGTTGGTTGGGTAGCTGAATGAATTGACATAAGCTTTTTAAATTTTCTTTTTGTATTCTAGCATGAATAACAATAGTCTTTATAGTTTTTTTTTTTGCAAAGTAGTAAAAAAAAAAAAGGTTTTTAATTCTACATCCATTTTAATGAAAAGGGGAAAACTAACTCTGATAGTGAACACTAGTTTGCTGAAATAAAGAAATGTTTTATGTTGAAACACACAACTAAAATAAAGTTAAAAATAAAGAAAAAGTAATGAGAATAAATATTTATTCCACCAAGTATTTTGATAGTTTAAGATATTCCCATAGTAGCTCCACCCACCAGGCTGCTTCACTTATATTGGGTGGGGCAATGCCAAAGGGAACTGGTAGTGAGTAGTAATATCTTATTAAAATCCAATAAACAAACAGTTTTTTTTTTCTTTTTAACCCTTTGAATCCTAAAGGGCCAATATATCGGCCCTGATGACTTAAGGCAAAAGAAGACACACCAATATTTGACCCTAATATGTTTAACGGCTCTGGATGACTACTTGGTAATTTTCATAAGTTAGAGTTCAAACTTTTTACCCTAAGTACACTCCTTCTATTAAAAGTAATTGAGAAGATTAAATAGAATGGCTTATCAAATTGGTTTTTAAATATTTTTGGTTTAATATTGTTTTTACTTTGGAAAAAAATACTTGCATTTGTACATTGAATAGAGTGAGCATTTGAAATCTTTATAGAAGACAATGGTTTTAAAAATTCTGGTTAAAGAGAAGAAATTTAGCTCTGTTTTAGCCTGTTGGATTTTATTTTGGATAAACATGACAGTGGTTAGGCGCTTGGACTTTAGAATCACAGTATGAGAGTTCAAATCCAAGTTGTTCTGTTCATATTCACATCTGAACTAATACCCTAGGGAAAGGTAGACTCCCCGTTTTCTTCCAGCTATGGATTAAACAGTGACTTTCTTTGATATACATACGGGTTTGGAGATCGACAGCTTGTGAATTATAAACCCCCAATCTGAAAGACCTTTTTGGACTTTTATAATCAGTGTTGCCCTTCACCTAGATGGGATCCCCTCTCAAGGTAATGAGATCCAGTTTCCCGAGGCAGCTAAAGTAAGAATGGTTTTGACTGGGATTTGAACTTGCATAATACAATTCCATAGTCAGAGCTTTTAATGCTCCAAATCGCCTCTACCTTTCTATAGAAATACAAATTCTTAAAAAAAAATATTCTAGAAATAAACTTTTATTTTTTAAGTAAATAGAAAAGAAAAAAAAAGAAAATGTAAAAAATATGAAAAATAAAATTAATCTGAAAAACAAAGACCTAAAATTAGATTAAATAATTATCATCGCAGTCAGTCAGATTTTGACTATGACTAGTTTGGGCTTCAGTAATCCACCTTAGCGCACAACTTCCCTCAAGCAAGTTTTTGTTGGTGCAGTATCTGTTGCGCATCAGATAGACACCCTCTGGACCTCCAAAGCCCAGATTCAGTGGAGCGAAACCTGCGACGACTGGCAGCAGAGTAAGCCCCAGGGATTTTGAAATCCGTATTGTCCTTCACCTAGATGGCTACCCTCTCTAGTTAACGAGCCCATTTTGCCTGAGGCAGCTAAAGTGAATGCAATGGTTTTTGACTGGGATTTGAACTCGCATAATACAATCTCAGAGC
>JAUZSX010155959.1:0-17003 GCA_034780655.1 Idiosepius hallami
ATTTTTAAAATGTTATATATATATATATATATATATATATATATATATATATATATATATATATATAATACAGCGTATCAAACATTAAAACATTCAATTTTTGAAATAATATAATATTTATAATACTGTTGCTTTTATTTATGTATATTTTTTTATATTTATTCTTCATCTAATTTTATCCTTTGGACCCTAAAGGGCTGATAAATCAAACCTGATGAACTATGACAAAAAAGACAAACCGATATTTTGATCCTAATATGATCCTTTAATAGAACAGTTCTGAGAGACTATTTGGCAATTTTGCTAAGTCAGGGTCAAAAGGGTTAAGGATGGTAAGTGGACCTAAGCTTATCTAATTTATCTATTCCAGTTTGTATATGTATTCATGTGTGTGCAAAAGTGTTTCATAAAAAATAATTTGTGGAAATAAAATGTCAAATAAAAATAGTTATAACAAAAGTTACAGAACATTTGTATAAAATAGTTTGAAATGAAATTCATGGAATGCAAGCTTTTGCTTTTATTTTCATTTAAAAGAAATGAAATAAAAAGCAAACAATTTGAAAATCCAGAAAAAAGTAATGGACAATTCCGAAGTCCAATTGCCTTATCCACTGGGCCATGTAGACTAATAGTTTAGTAATGAACTTCTTGACAAAGGGCAGAACTAGATTCAATACTTTTAGTTTAAGATGTTATTTTTCAGACTTTAAAAAATAAAAGCCTTTTCTTCCATTTAACTTTCAACTGCATCTTTGGATTTTTATCTCTTATCAAGTTTATTATGGTCCAAAAAGAAAATAAATTCAACCAGGGTCTACTAAAATATATATTAATCTGTAGAGTAAGATTGCTTCTATTTATAGTTAGTGTGCCCAATATCAATGATAGAATATTTATATTAGTTAAGCGATGACAGTCAGCAAAGGGCATTAACTCCCTATCTTAGCTTAACTAATATAAGTAGGCCATGATTCAACAAACCAAAAAAATGTATCTAATCAATAGGATTTAAATAATCATTTCAACATACCTTAACATTTGCGTAGGCAGTTTCAACTTTCTCTTCAACATTCTTGAATGTTTGTGAATTTCTATAACAAAAGAGAATAAAGAAAAACTTAACTTCAAATGATTGGATAAAACATTTTCAACATATCAAAATGTATTTGAACATTTGTTTTGAAATAAAATGAATAGATTTAATTCAAACAATGTTTACAACAAATAACTTTTATCATGCTTGCCTCTTTAAGGAGAAAAATATATAATTTTATATTTAGTTGAGATGTGACAACGAAACAACAGATTAAATTCACATATCCTCTCAAAAAATCAATTTTAGCCATTTAAATTATAAAGGGAAAAATATGAAGTCAACTGTTTTTTTTGTTTTGTTTTTTAAAAACACCAGGATTGATTGATTTGTTTGTTTAATGACAGATCAACCATTAGAGGTTTTTTATTTAGGTGTTGGTAGCGTGTTTGATTTTGAGTAAATATTACTTGGTCGTGTAATTGTGTTTCTGTTGAATGGGAAAATTATTAACTAGGAATTTATTTTTTTTAATGATCTGCACATTAAAAGCAAAGTTCATTGAAGACTCAATACTTTTTTGGTGATAAAAAAAGTATATTTTTTGCAGTCAAAATGTAAAGCTTGTCAAAATATTCAATGATATACAGTGATTTTTTTTAGATATAAAATGTACTAGAAAATGTTTTAAAAAGTAAATTATTTCACTATATTTCTACTTTATCAAAATTCAAGACTATTTTGTATATTAAGCACTTAAAAAAGAAAATAAAATCCAGATCATTTCACCTCAAATCCCCAAACCGCTTGCTAACTGAAGCACCTATTGTTGACAGTGCAGATGCAGTTTTCTCAGTGGCAGACTTCATTACAGTTGAAGTCTTTTGGTACCTAGATTAAAAAAAAATACAAAAATAAATTAAAAACAAAATAAAGATCACTCATTTCTTTAAGTAATACTTTTGAATAATTTTACAATATAGACACAGGAAGGTCAAATAAATAACTTTGTTTAGTGATATGGTTCTTAATACTCTCCTTTTTTGTGGATCCTCCTATTATTGGTCACAAAACAATTATCTATTTTTCACTAACATAAATTTGTAGGTTTTGATGAATCAGCTCCTATCACTTTTAGTGCTTTCAAGGCAATATAATGGATTTTATTTGAAATTCAAAAAATGCATTCAAATTTATTTGAATGTCTAACTTCAGCTTTTTATTTTTATGTCAAACCAAAATTTCAAAAGAAATTAAATTTTTTATAATAAAAACCATGATGAGTTGTTTTTTCTTCATGGAGCACCAAAATATCATTGTGGATCCTTAATTTGTTATATTTTTCCAGTGAACCCTCCAGAAATATTCTATGAATCCCTAGGGTCCATGTGGACCCCAGTTGAGAACCCTTAGTTTAGTGGTATATCAACTCTCTAATAATTTGGTGCATTAGGTTTATACCAAAATTCTGGAAACAGAAACATTAGTTTTTTTTTAAACAAATTAATTAAACCATGACAAAATAGTTTAAATAATTTAAAAGAAAACTGGATTCAAAACAAAAAAACAAAACAACAATGAAAATTAGAACAAAATTATACTTTTAAAAGAATTCAAGTTTTTGCAGCCAACACTTCACATGAACAGTCCTCCACATAAAAGTCAATTTTCATGATTTTGTAAAACTGTCCACTTTGAATTGGGACTAAGAGCTTACCTTAGTCCTGCTATCCACTTCACATCAACCCAAACCCTATTAGCAAGCACTTTAATCTGGTTCACCTTCTGTGGAGAGGAGTCAGTGATACCTATCTACACCTTTCATAAATGTATGAAGTGGCCATTTAAGCACAGTTGTTGCTGAGAGTCACTTCTTTCACACCATTGTTTCTTTTCTTACCACCACTCCCTATACAAACACCAAACTTCTGAACAACTTTACTTTTATGATTAAAAGAAGAAAAAAAAAGGGGGGTCAGGAGGGAAGTTTGTAAAATGGATTTACAACTTTAACAAGAAGGGAAAATTTTCATGAGAAAAGCTTTCAATGTTTAAAGCAGAATTTTCCAAACTTTTTCAGGTTGACACCCCCTAGGCTTCCAGAATAGACTGACAGTGCCCCCTACCTCTCAAATGTATATAGGCTTTTTATTTTGAAGTGAAAACAAAAATATAAATAAAAGATTTAAAAACAATGATGTAGTACACAAGTTTGACTTTGTTGGCTTTTTATTTGATCTTGACAACAACCCTTAATAATTACAAACAGTTTTTTTTTCAAATTGAAAATAATATCAAACACAAAATTTGCTTTTCAAAAATAATTAACTAACCATTTTTTGTCATCACATTACCCTTAATTGTGTATTCTTAGTTACCACACCCCAACTGCCTATTTTTGCATTTCCACCCTGCAATTGCTCCTTATGCATTACTGCCCTCAGATATCGCAGTGGCCCCTGGGCAGTAGGGGTGGTATAGCCCATTTTGGGAAACATTGGTTTAAAATTTAGTAAAAAAGATATAGATTATTTTCAAAAAATCATTTTTTATTAATAAACAATTGGAGCATTTTAGGTGTGTTTGTGAATGTGTGTATTTTCCAGATAAGAAAAATTGTTTAATGGCAATAGTTTTTGAAAAAAAAGAGAGAAAATGGAAGGTGTTGTGATGTGGAAGGATTGAGCTGTATTGATCATTCACTAACATGCAAACATTCACCTTTAGCATACAACTGGGAAGTGAACAGCAAAAAGACAAAGGGTTTTTGAAATCATAAATACTAAGGCTACAAAAAAAAAAAAAAAAAAAAAAAATTTATATAAAAAATAATATTAAAAAATTTCTAGCTAAGGGGTCCGGGGTCCACCCCGCTTCTATTGACAGAAAAAGAGGGGTGATATTTTGTCACCCCTCCTCCTAATAAAAATTTTTCAGCAAGGCTAAGGTGCAAAAAGAAAATAGGATTTATTTATCCTATATTATTATTATTATTATGTAATTACATGGTGCCATGAGAGAGCTTTATACTGAAGAAAAATCTAGTTTTTATAAGATTTTGTATAGGTTTTGTCATGAAGTAATTAAGAGCTCTCCTGAATTATCGCACACCTCCAATAATCAAAGAGTGAGTTTTTTTTCAATTTAATTACTCATATGCAATTATATTTAATTACTCATATGCACAACATAGAAAAATGTAATATCAAAAATTGCACTAATGTTGTAAAATTGTATTTATTATAATTACAAAAAGCGAGAAATCATTATAGCTATTTTTTAAGACAAAAACTCTGAAGGTCATTAAGGTCTGAAGGTAATAGTTTAAGAACCTTTGCTGTAGAATATAGAATATTTCTTTTTTTAAATTAAAATGTTGAAGTTTTAGCACAAGATTTTTCAAACTAAGTCTACTAATATTACCACAACTCTAAAATAGAAAGCTAAATTTATTTCAAGTGATAAATATATTTTAAAATATTTCCAAGGATTAAAAACATTTTTTAGGGAATAGACTGTTAAATTTTCAAAGCTAAAGGTTTGTGAAATTCCTATTGGGTGTGACCTGATTGTTGATTAGCCGACTATCTTTAGTTCAAAGGTTAGAAAAGGTTTCCCCATGTAAAATGTAGATAGTTGTACATTTTTGTGCAAAATTAATCAAATCAGTAAAGTTAGCTTAAATCACATCACAAAACCATCTACTATTAATTGATGAAGTCTTTCATTAACTAAAGTTGAAACCTACAAAACTCTAAAGTCAAGAAATGAATAACCAGTAGATGGATTCAACACATTCAGTCATCTTGAGAGAATTGATAATCCGATGAACACGTTGTGTGGCACCTCACACAGCAACCTACAGGCAATGATTGACGCACTGTAAATTCATCAAAAACTTTACGCATGAAGATGTCTTTTTCAATGTGTAGAGTGACGCCGCCCTAAAGTCTCTATTTCGCACGGGGGGGGGAAAAAAAGTTTTGGATCCTTTTTAGACAGGCCTCTTATGTCTATTTTACTGATATAATTGTTAACCAAAACTGACCGGTGAGTGAGTCACTGTTAGTTACTTTAATAAATATAATTTTTCCTTTATGTACATACACGAGCAGAAATTGATGGTAGAGTAGAATCATCATAGATGTTAAAATTCTAGTCAGACCAACATATTGACCAGCCAATAAACCCAAGCCTCTACCTTTAAATCCAGAAAAGGTGGTTGCCATCCCAAAGAAGTAAAGTAGTAGAGTGGGGCGGAGATAAAGTATGTTCAATCTGTTCTTATGTTGTAAAGTGATATGACAAATAGAGAACAACAATGGTAAATAAGGCTTCTCAAGGAAGCAGCCCATATGTTGGGTCATGTTAAATTGGCTTAGCATAGAATTGAACATCAGATGGCAACTTATGAATACTCAGTAAAAATATGTAATGAATGTTGATAATAGCAATTAACATTGTTTTTTAATTAATGTGCATCAGGTAAACTATGAGGTGCTCAAGTACTTACAGATCAACTGTAGTTGAAGAACTCCTACAGGAAAATAAATAAATATCAAATAATTTGTGGAGGAAAATATCTTGTTTTTGTATGTTTTTTTTTTAAATTCTTAAAAAAATGTTTTTAAATGGGCATTTAGTTCTTTAAAAAGTTTTTTTTTTCAATTATTTCAAATAAGGGTTTTAAAAAAATGTCTACTTAACAGAGAAATATATATTTTATGCAACAATGAATAGTAATTTTTTTTTAAACTATGGAAGGAGAAATTAACTTACAATATTTGCCACCTAAATAATTGTTTCCATTCAAAATAATGTAAATGTGTAAGAAATTTGGGAAATAAATTCAACTGATTAAGTTTTACATTTAGAATGTTTAAATAATTCTATTTTGTGTATTAATTCATTCATTAGCAAACTGTTGTCCTCATCTTTTCTTAATTGTTGTTTCACTACAGTTTTGGCCAACTTATCCTCCAACCTTTGTAAGGTAATTAACTGGGACCTTGGATAGGAACTTGAGTCTTATAACCAGGCACAGGTCACAGATATATTTTGCAGGTTCGCTATAAGATCAAATACTCCATGAAGGGGATGGGGTGATGGCTGTAAAAGTTTGCTGACCCATGATTCAATCAATAAAAGTGGGAGTAGAAATAAAAGATCCATAGAACAATAAAGATGCAGACATTTAAATAATAAAAAGGAATAAAACTAAATTGATATTACAAATGACAATAAGCATAAAGACATAAAAGATCAAATTTTTAACAAAAAAAAAAATCAAATAAAAAATGTCTAAATATGAAAGACAAAACAGTAAGTAAAGACAAAACAGTAAGTAAAGAATAAACAATAAAAAAACTAAAAAGAAACAGACAAGTCCTTACAATCAGAAATGCAAATTTAGGAGATGAAAAAATCTGAATTTAATTCAGGGCAGTCTTTAATAATTTTGTGCAAAACCCTGTATATTAGGTTGTCCTAAAAGTTTGTAAACACTTTTACTTGTTAAATACTAAAATAATACAAAAAAAAAATATTCCTCAAAATAACGACTATTGGTGTTTATAAACTTTTGGGGCAACAAGTTGTTCCAAAAGTTTGTAAACGCTTTAAAATTTTTCTCGCCAAGTAATAACAAAAATTATTCTGAGAGAGAGAGACCATCATTTGCCAAGACTTTTCTGCCGTCAATCTGCAAGTGCTTTTGTATATGGTGCAAGTTACCATTCAGCAAAAGAATTTTTTTTTTACATGATTCCTCAACAAGTATTTACAAACTTTTGGAACAACCTAATAAACGTCATTGCAAATTTTTTTTTTGATTTGCAAATCATATTGTAAATAGACTTTGCCTTAAAACTTTTGTTATGACTATTCAATCACTGCCAATATTATATGGGTTTATAGTAACACCAATTAACATTAGGTTTGGCTTCCATATATAGTTACATATAAAAAGCAGAAATAAAAAAAAATCCAAAGATTATGATCATAGGCCAATATTTGAAAAAAAAAAATACCAATAAGATCTTAAAAGTGGAGATTAAATTTACGAATGTAATAAGAAAAAATGAAAAGAAAAAAAAATGTTTTATTGATAAAACAAAAAAGCTAATAATCATGGCCTTAATTTTCAATGCTTTCATCCAACAAATCAATATTTATTAGTCATTGTACTAAAATTAGATACAATATTTACAAATTTTTTTTTTCCAATAAAAAAAACAACAAAAAAATTTTTTAAAAGTGAATGAAATATTTACTATCATCCTTAGTTTGGTTATTTTGTTTTATGGTTTATTAACCTTTTCATGTCATTTAATGCTGAAAACAATCATTTTTTTGAAAAGCGTTTTTTTTTTTTTTAATTTTTTTTGTCCTTAAGTAGTTTTTTAAATAACACAATACTCACTATTTAATCCATATCAACCTTTTTAGGTTATTTAATGCTGATAAAAATCTCTTTTTATAAACTTATTTTGTCTACTCATAATTTTTTGAATAACACAATGCACACTATTTAATCCATAGCAGGGGGTTTGTATCATTCCCAAGGGTATTAGTCCAAATTTAAATGTAAATGGAGTGATTAGAATTCAAACTCACATATTACTATTTCAAAATCCGACTGCCTATTTACTGTCCCAAGTGGACTTCTTCATATCGTCCTTTTTTTTTTTTAAAGTCAAATAAAAATAATAAACTTAAAGAGATTTGAACCAAAACCCCAATTCATCCTTGGAAGTTTAAAATATAGAATAAGAGTAAGAAATTTCACATAGATTTGAATTCAAGTATATACTTGAAATATTGATATCTGAATATAAACAACAGGTAAGGAATGACTAATCTTTTCTTATTAATAGTATTTGTTTAGTTTTATGACATATCAACCCTTTTAGGTCATTCAATGCTAAGAAGAATCTTTTTTGATAAATGTTTGTTTTTTGTCCATACAGTTTGTTGAATAACACATACACTATTCAATTCATGGCTGGAGTGAATGTGGTGATTTATACCTTTATAGTATTATTAGTCTAAATATTAACCGAGCGACTGTGATTCGAACTTGAATATTATGATTTTGAAATCCAACAGTCTATCCACTGTCCTTAAATGAGCTTCTCAATCATATTTGTGAAAGTCTAGACAAGGGACTTAGCTTTACTTTCTTTTTAAGAAATACAAAAGAACAGAGGAATTTTAAAATGGAAATAATTTAGATTCTTTAAGTTTATTTAAGAATCTTATTTCATTCTATTATTCAAAAATTTTTAAAAAATTAAAAAGAATGTAATTTTCCAATTGATAAGGAAGAGAAAATAACAAATAAAGAAAAAAAAGTGCATTAAAAGACTAAAAATTAAAAGTGATACAACAAAACTATTGATATATACATACATAAAGAGGAAAGAATGAGTTTTTTTGGGGGGTGGCGGGGGGCAGTTGAGAGAGGTTGTTTGCTCTTTTTTGTTTCACAAGATACTCAGGAACAATTGGCAAGTGAATGAATAAATAAATAAACAACAGCAACAATGATAAAAACAACAATATTTCTAACTAAAGTGGGGTGACTAAGGGAACCTATTCCAGTACTTACAGGACTGCAGATGCTGTACCAGCTCTAAAGGAAATAAATGAAGAGAAAAGGAAGAAATCAAAGAAAGAATAGGAAGAAAAAGTGAAAAACGTCCAAGATGTTATGTTATTCCAGAAAATTCCTTTGATCTGAATTAAATATTTTCAAGTGACAGAAAACTAATAATGGACAAATCAATACAAACAAAATAGAAACAGAAAAATGAAAATTAGAAATAATAAAAAAAAAAGAGGGTGGGCAGACTGAATAATAAAGACAATAAGAGAAAAATAAGAAATGAGGAGAGACAAAAAGAAAAAAAAATAATAAAAAATACTAAAAAAATGAAAAAAAAAAATGAAAAAAAAAAGTCACAAAAAAAAGTCACAAAAAAAAGTCACAAAAAAAAAGTCACAAAAAAAAGTCACAAAAAAAAAGTCACAAAAAAAAAGTCACAAAAAAAAAAAACCCCGATAATAAACGTGTTATGTGGAGCCATGTTTGTTATTAAAGATTTCTTGCATTTTACAAGGTTATTAAAAAAGAATAAGCCAAATACATTGCCCACCAGTGTCCCATTATTGAAACGCTTAATAGAAGGAAAAACAAGAATTTACAAATAAGAACTATTAATTTCAGAAACTGTGACGATGAGAACATTTTAAATTAATCAACATTTTCATTTTTTTTTTCTTTATCACATTTTGAATCTTTTTTATGATTATATTTTTAGTTTAGTCATATAATTAGATTTTAAAAAACATTTTTAATAAAGTAATTTTTGTCAAATATTCTACCAAGCCTGCATTAACAAAATCTTGTATTGATAAACTTATTATACATATTCCAAGTTTCACCATCTCCCAAAAAAAAGAAAGAAAAAAAAAGGATGGCTTATCTTATCTGTAAGAAATAATTTAATATTGAATAAAGAAATAACTTTCTAGTAATACAATAATAATGTTTTTGTTGGTTTTTTGTTTTAATTTTGTTTTTTTGTTTGAGAAACAAATTTTGCACTATTTTATCCATAGTTGAAGAGAAGATGCCGATTCATACCTTTCCCAAAGGTAATAGTCAACATGTCGACATAGACAGAACAACTTGGATTCGAACACGTTCCAAAGTCCAATGCCTATCCACTAGGTCACATCAACCACCTCTTTTTGTTTTAAGGCATATAATCCTTTTTTTTTTAAGGTCATTTAATGCCAAGGAAAACCATCTTTTTGTGCACACAGTTTTTTGAATAACTGAATTCATAGCTGGAGGGAATGTGGGGAATCATACTTTTTCCAATAGTATTAGTCCAAATATTATATTTACTTGGTGAGCACCAACCCAAGTTTGGCACAAGGCCATTTTTACGTGCTCTTACCTGGGCCTTTTATATTTGGTGTTACCCTTCACCTAGATGAGCTGCTCTCCAGAGTTATCTGCCTGAAGAAGCTAAAGGTGAATACAATGGTTTTGACTGGGATTTGAATTCACATATTAAGATTTCATAGCCCAAGCTTTTACCAATGCTTCACCATCGCTAAGTATTAGTCCAAATATGAACAATATGCGTAACACGTTTCCAAAGTTCAACTGCCTACCCACAGTTCCAAGTGGACTTGCCCAAAATACAAATTTTATCATATTCTGTTTATTTGGGATTTTTATTAACATTCATACATAAACAATAATAATGAAAAAAATATTAAAAAAAAAGATTCTCCTTTAAAAAGGTTATAATAGAAGAAGTTTCATTAAAGATTTAAATCTGCTGAACTAGCTTATAGGATTTGTAAAATCCAATTAGCATAAGCATTTAATAATATAAAGATAAAATTTTACAAGCAGTAAAAGTTTTAAACCAACCATCAGTCATGATATTAGGATTTCCAGTGTCTAAATGTCAAGAAGAGATTCTCCTGCAACCAGCAGATTTAGCACTCACCATTTTTTTGATTATCAGATTTTTATTTTAGTTTTCTTTTTAGCTTTTAGTTAATCCGTTCTAAGCGTTTGGATATCAATTTTTTTTTCTTTTTAAACTTTAACTCGATTAAAATTCTGGCAGTTCGAGTGTACAAATAAAGTTAGTGGAACAGCAAAATAAAATGAAATAAAATAAAAAAAAAAAAAATATTTTTCAGTTGCTATCTTCTCTAAGGCATTTTCCATTCTTATAATTGTGAAAAATCTTCTCCAATCTAATACAGAATAAAATTAAAATAAACAAATTATGATCTATATTAGAGTTTCTCAAACTTTGTCAGGCTAGCGCCCCCTTGGCTACAAAAATTAACTGCAAGCACCCCCTACCCTATAAACACATGTAAGCTTGTTTTTTTAAGTGAAAACAACAATATCATAAACAAAATATTTCTTTTAAAATAATGATATAATACGATAATATATGATAAGCTCAACTATATCAGCTTGTAAACATTTTATTTGATTTTGACAATAACCCTTTATAATCAAAACTATTTTTTTATAAATTAAAAATAACATTAAACAAAATTTGCTTTTCAAAAATAATAATTAATCAACATTTTTGTCTTCACAATTACCTTCAATTGTGTATTTAATAGTTACTGCTCCTACCTGTCTAGTTTTGTGTTACCGTTATAGGTAATTCAGATCTTGTAAAGTTTCAAAAGTATTTTTGACTTACGTTCCAGAATCCCGAAGCTGTTGGAAACCAGCTTGTATATCTTGCTTGAATTCTTGCATTGGTGTGATGCCCAATTTTCTCTTTAAATCTGTAGCCTGACGAACTTTTGCTGTGAGCACTTGTCGAAGTGTTAGAATCTCACCTTCCACCTGGTTCGTCAAGTTAAGAAAAAGATAAAGGATTATATCTAGTAACAAAATACAAGGATGTCATATAAATGTAGGAATATACAATTGCATTCAATAATCTTACAATACTTTTAATAGTGTGTGTATGAGCATTTGGAGACAAAACTTATCTTAGCTCCCAACATTAAACTCTAGCCTAGAACTATATATCCAACTTCTAGGCTCGAGTTTAATGTTAGGGGTTAAGATAAGTGGAAACAAACTAAATATTCAACTTTGTTTCCACTAAATCCAATTCTTAAAGTAAGGCAATGTCATATTGTCAAGGGAGTGGAACATGTAATTACAATTATCACTAATTTCAATTTGATGATAAATCATGTACAGCTGAAAAATTAAATTTCTTATCAGGGCCGTGCTTAGGGTTCCTGCAGACCCCGCAAGCTCTCTAGGGGCTACAAGGCTTCTTGCCTTTACAGAGCTTTTGTAATGCAAAAAAATTACTAAATAATTATTAGGAAAATCATTATTACACTTATATGTTGAAATATACATTTATCAATCTATCTCTCTGTCTGTAAGTCTCTTATGATGCTTTATCCTAAGGATTCAAATAAATAAAAAATATAATTTTCAGAAATTCATAATCATTTTCTTTTCTGTCTCCTGTCCTATACTAAGATCAGTAAGAAGTAGAAAATACCTGGTTTTTACTTTAATATTTTTATAATAAACTCAAGACTGATAAAAAGTAAAATCATAAAATAAGGGAAGCATGAATTCATTTTCAAGCTCATTTAAATTTATTTTTTTTTTTTTGGGAAATTATAATTAATTTTACAAAAAAAATCAGTAGGTGTAAATTGGGAATTAAAAGGCATTTGTTTTATATATAAAAGGAATAGACTTATTTTTCTGAATAACTGCTACACTCTTTTGATCTTTTTATACTGTTAACAGCTGTTTGAAGTAGCATATGGGAAAATAATTTCTTTTTTATAAACTGGAAAATCAATTTTTACTTCCTGGGATAATATTATCCAGTATTTAAGTAATAAAAAAGACCCATTGGTAAGATAGCCGTAGAATGTATAAATTCAATACATTTTATAAGTTTTTTGTTGCACAGAATTAAAGTTTGAGGGAACATAAAGGCGTTATAAAAGATTTTAAATAGCTAAATATTAAAGAACACAAAAGCAAGCATCAAAGCACTGGGACCAACAAAATTTACATAGCACAATCATTCAACCACCAAAATCCGCATAAGTATGGTACTGCTTTCCTAGACTTCCTTAACTAGCTTAGTTGCAAGTTCCTGGTGCCAAGCAATGTTTCTAGTAATATCTTAAAGTACTTAGAATTCAGTTTAAGCATTCACACATTCAAATAATTTGTGAAAAAAAAAAAAAATTATCAGATTTACAAATTTCACAAGTTCAACAGTTAAAAATATAAAAACATTCCAGATTGTGCCAATATGGCCATTCTATGTGGATGATGGAGGCAGAAGACAACTTATTAATTTATATATTTTTATTTTTTTGAAAGGTAGTCTACTGAAAACAAAAGATGGAATGCAAAGGTCAAGGTGTAGCTTTCAGGCCTTTATTCGGCCATAAAGAGTTCTCTGCTTGACCTGTGACCTCCCTCTGCTTTAAGGAAAAAAAAAAAACAAAAAAACAAAAAAACTGCTCCACCCTTATTTTATAACTGCCTGGAAGTTACTGTCTTTTACCGAAGTAGGCTCCAGGACTACACTGAATGACAATATTATTTGACTAATAAAGTCAATAACATTGTTACAGGATAACTAGCAGGACTAACTAAAGTTTATAAACTTTGCATCTACTTCAACCAAATAAAAAAATAAAAATGACCAAATATTCTAAAATGATATAAAAATCTTACCTTTACTAACTCTTCTTGCCATTCTTTTTCCTGCCGTGCTCGTTCCACAGGATCTTCAAAGATAGGAGTGTCGCCGCCGCCTCCTCCTCCTCCAGGAGATACAGCATCATAAGCAGGAGGACTTAGGGGTCGATAGTAGTTGTCGCCTAAACAAAAAAAAGATATTAGAAAATATAGTATAAGAAAACATGCAAATCAGTTGCAGACTATAAGCAGCAAAAAAAAGAAAAAAAAGTAATAAAAAGTTGACGAATATAGAATAATAAATTATGTTACAAAAATATCTTTAAAAAAAAACAAACAAAAAATAAAACTCCATTTTTCTTGGAATTCTAGTCAAATATCAAAATCAAAAATATTCATAAAAATTACTAAAATATTTTAAAACATATTTGTTTTATGGCAAAAGAACTTCTTTTAAGTCATTTAAATCCAAAAATAAAAAATAACTTTAAATAATACTGAGCGTTGATAGCGGAAAAACTAATGCTTTAATTTCTCACAAAACATAGCAAACATTTAATTTTTAAGTGTTTACATGATGAAAAAAAAAAACACGTGATTAAAAGTCTAGTATTTATATTTCCAGGTGGCGAGGTGGAACATTGGTAAAAAAGCTCAGACTATGGAATCGTATTATGCGAGTTCAAATCCCAGTCAAAACCATTAGCTGCTTTGGGCAGATTGGGCTCATTAACTCTAGAGAGCTCTCATCTAGCTGAAGGGCAATGCTGATTTAAAAGCCTCCCAAAAAATCCTCCAGGCTGGGGATTGAGCATAGGGCTAGTGACTCTTTCTCATAAAAACAAGTATGCTACGGAAACAGCAAATAAAAACAAATTTGCTGACTAATGCACCACTAGGTGTTGATGAAGAAGAATTATATTTCTGTGATTAATAGTTGTGTGATGAAAAGTCAGTCAACTAATATCAACAAGTTTTCTTTAATGCTAAGTCGAGGTCATTCTAGCATCTGTGTTGGTATTTTTTCTGATTTTAACGTATGGATAGCATTTAAAACAAGCTGATTAACATACATACAATGCTTTAAGCAAATTACACATTTTTAAAAATAACATTACTTTGAGAAGAAAACCCTTTTCACTATTAAACAAAAGTAAAAACAAAAATTTCCAAAGCTAAAAAATAATGGCCTTTTTGAAAGAAGTCAAATTAAAAGAGAAGCAATTGAATTGCAAAAGTTTACAGAAATTATATAAAGAAATCATGAGGCCAAAAATTGCTAATTTAAAAATGAATTTTTATAGTACATTTCAGTGATATTCAGTAAGTTTAATTAAGATAACATTGTGATATTCTTCCTGCATATGCTAGCTATCTTTATCAGTTAAAAATTTAGCTGCAGCAAAATAGATTTTTCATTTCTTTTCAAATAAAAATTGATGATAGCATTTAATGTTACACAGCTTGTATGATAGATAGGTCAAACAAGACTAGGGCAAAAAATGTATCATTGATTTGAGGCTCTTTACAAAAATATATCTACTTGGTCAAGAAACCAATTTATGATAGGAACAAGGCCAGTTTTATGCACTCATATTACTGGGCTTTTTCTAACCAGAGTGTTGTACTTTACATAATTTAGTCTTATTGATTTAACGTCTCATCCATATGGGTGTTTGGAATCAGTATTATCCTTATATCTAGATGAGTTTCATGAGTTAACAAGCCTAAGACAGTTAAAAGGGAATGTCATAATTGTGACTGGGATTTGAACTCCTGTAATACAATTCCATTGTCTCTTTCCAAGGAAGATAACTTCTTAGCTACTATGAGGAACAAGGATTGCCAAACATTAATTACTGAAAAAAAAAAAAAAAAATACAGAAAGAGTAAAATGTATCTAACTGTTTTGGGTTCAAAATTATTAAATCTAATCCATTCAAAAATGGTTAAAATTCATAATATTTATTATTCTAATCTTGACTTTAGTTTACATATACAAGTTTTAGTTTATTGAATTGAAGTCAGGTTCTTTTGAAAATCAATGTTCATAAAAAGGAAAAAAATAACTACATTAAAAAGTTCAAAGATTTCTACTTTATAGTTTACTAGCAGAAAAACTGTGTTGCCAGCAAAACTCCAAGTTTTAGTGTGCAGGGGGGAAATATATATATATATATATATATATATATATATATATATATATATATTTAAATCAAATTGTAATGTTACGATTAAATATAAAAATCTTGCATAACTTAGCAGTTTCAATCTTTTGTATCTCATCAGTGACATGCAATGTCATTACCACTTCAACTCCCAAACAGGATTTGAACCTACAGGCTACATTGTGTGAAACAAACACCAATGACTGACCCACAACAAAGAAATGCATTCATTCATGATGGGAATTATTACGCTTTTTCTTTTAATTAAAATCTGGTGCATTCTGGGACAAAAGCATTTCCACACATGATGTAAATATGTAAGTTTTTAAGAAAATCTGTTCAGCTGTTTTGCAGTCTATAGGGAATGAACAGAAAGTTCCATTTATTTAATAGGTCAGGTTTCCAAAATTATAAATGAAATTCTAATATTAGAATAACTAGTTCTTAAAATCAATAACAGCATGAAGTTCATTAACAATCGATTAGTAACTGATTTACACAAAAGGGGTGTGCATATTCTTGCAAGCTATCATGCCTCTAAAAACTACAACTTTTGTCATTTATTTCTTGTTTTAAAATCATTATTTTGTTTTTTAAAACTAGCTCTTTCCACATTCCTTTATTAAATGTTTTTAGGTCTGAAATATTTAAATCAGTTCTTATGGCATTAGAATTCTATGCAAAATTCCCATATTATACTGTAATATCCATTTTGCTCAACAGTCAGTATAGAGCAGTGGTTCTCATCCTTTTTTAACCATGAACCCCTTTTCCATTCTTTTTTATAGGTAACCATTGGTCATAAAACAATATTCTATTTTTCATTTATACAAATTAAGGTTTTAATAAACAAAGAAATTGTGGATAATTAAGCTTTTTTTTATATGAAAACTAATTTAATGCAAATAAAGTACTCTACAATAATAATATTTAAATTAATAATAATGGTAATAATAATAATAGTAATAATAATAATGTAAAATGTGTGTATGTAAAAGAGACTAAAAATGCATTCAGTACCTTAAAAGCCTCTTTATATAAAGGTTGTTACAAAAATTAAAACAAAAAATGGGGTTTTATGAGAATTTTAATAAGTTATTAATAATGAAACAAAATTTTACATTATTTATCTAGATAAGTTTATTAAGCATATTTAATTTACTGTTTTATGGAATTTTTAAAAAATTAATTTAGAAATGTAAAAAATTTGGATTATTTTAAGTTTAAATTCTTTTCTTAAAATTAGATAAGTTATAAACAAATTCTCTGCAAATAACAAAAACATTCTTTATCTGTTCTTGAGATAACAAACTAATGAAGAAAGAAAGTAAAAAAAAAGTGGAGGTAGGGATTTTAAAATAGCTTTTGTTAAATTAGTTTTTTTTTGTATTTTAACAAGAAATAGAATAGTAACAGTCAAACAGAGGCATATGCCTTGCAAATATACAGGATACTATTTGTTGTGGTTTCCAAAATCTTAATTTTATTGTTTATAGTTAAAAGAAAAAAAAAGAAGTCATTTTTAAAGCTATCCCAAAATGAA